>JAPMNZ010873934.1:0-12352 GCA_029875035.1 Pomatoschistus microps
CATACGAATAGAATCAATCCTCATAAATTCGTATGTTGTCTGTTGTCTGCAGATAGCAAAGCCATTGTGGATGGAAATCTGAAGCTGATCCTGGGTCTTATCTGGACTCTAATTCTGCACTACTCCATCTCTATGCCCATGTGGGACGATGACGATGATGAAGAGACAAAGAAACTCACCCCCAAACAGCGACTGCTGGGCTGGATCCAAAACAAGGTGCCCCAGCTGCCCATCAACAACTTCAACCGCGACTGGAGAGATGGAAAAGCCCTGGGAGCTCTGGTGGACAACTGCGCGCCAGGTGAGAAGACAAAATGCAACTGTGTGACAAATAAAACACTTTGTTACTTATAATTACTATTGTTACCCACAAACTAAAGTATTCTCTGTGCTTTTTACTTTTGAAGGATTAATTATAGTATGCAATTAAGATCCAGTACGGTTGTCAAAAGTATCAAAACTCCAATGAAATATTAAGCTACTAAAAAGAAAGTTACTAGATACTGATTTGAGCAAATTGTTAATAAACATAAGAATGAATACAATTACATAAACAGGACATTTTACATATTTTGGATAAAGTTTTCAAACAAACTTTGGATTTAATTAAAACTCTGAGATCGAGATAATACCGGTCACTTAAAAATCAATGATCAACTCAGATTATGAACGAGAAGTCTTCGTTTTCAGAATTTTGAGCAGTTATAAAAAATAAAAGATTATTATTTTGAAAACATGAAAAATCTTGTTTGCGTGCAAGGTGTTTGTGTTCATAAGATTAATAAGGATTTCTTGAGTGTGTTACATGCAGTAGAACACTCACAATTACTTTTAGCAATTGGACCAAAACTGTGTTCATAATAAGACATTAAGTTTATCACCCAGCCTCCAATGCTGAGTAAGAATAACTAGATTACACCGTGTGTGTACTTAAGTTTTCCTCGGTCACCATGGAGCTGGGGTTCAGGGGACTGAGTGTGAAAATGTATCATCTTCCACGGAGACTAGCCAACCCTGCTCCTCATCTTTAAAAGACTGCCCAGTGAGTGACTCCAGACACACACAACTACATTGAAAGTGAGATTCAAATATCTTTTAATGCGTCCCGAGAGAGAGCAGGTAAGAGCGTCAGTGATGCCTGGAGGACATCCCTGCCAGCTGTCCCACAATGACTGAAGCTTTCACCCCCCCAGGCCAGCACCCCGAGGCCCAAATATATATAACGTTTATAGACTGCCCACTACAGCAACCCCAAATTTGGACTCCATTCTCTCTCACTTTATAAAGGGGAGGCTTGGCTTGACTTCAAAATGCGCTGTGATCTAAGAGATGTAAAGAGCTCCAAAAATCCTAGAAATCACAAGGCCATGTGTTGGGTCTGTTCCAGTATAGATAGTGCTCTTTTAACGGTGTGTTACTGTGAGAATAGTGGAGGAGTAGAAGCACAGACCTGTTTACAGGGACCATTGATCTGAACAGGCTCATCCCTCAAACAGCAGGCTGACCATACAAGGTGCTGTTGTTGGAGCCACTCAAACCAAACAGCTTGGAAATGGCATTTGTTGTACTACTGACTCATTTCAATTCATCCCATTATGTTGCCTTACATAAGATGCGACAAATGCGACAGAAGCTGTACTTGAGTAGGAGAATTAACAGCATTACTGTTGCGGAATCTTTTACTTTCTGCAATGCTGCTTCCCACTGCGGCTAATATTATTAACTATACAGCTAGTTGTGCCTTCTTATTTCTAAAGATTATCTAAAAGATGTACTTCCAGTGTGTCTTGACTCTTCATCCACTATTGCTGTATCTACACTGCTGCTGCTGTTGCTCCTTACCTAATTTTAATTCATATTTTGTGGATATGTTTTTACAGCTACTATAGATTAAAAAGGCCGCTATGCTCCAGATTTTGGATGCCAGAATGAGCCCACATGAAATTCTGAATGAAGCAAATTCAATGCATTTTCAATGATATTCAATTTGGAAATCGATCTAAGTTTTAAAGCTGGCATTTCAAACCACAGTAATGGACTTTGTGCTGAAATCTATACATAGCATCAAGAAGTGACTCACAGTTTTTTAATGCGATAAAGACAACATGTTGTGGTATGATTTATTTAAACATTTCACTTTTACTTGGAACAATCAACATGTATGAAATGAAAGAAGTTAAGCACCTCAGTTTAAATAGTTTTTTTTTCTCTGTATGTTCTTTTATTCACTATTGAAATTCTATTAAACACATACCGCCCACATTGTACAGTAATACACCCATCAGCATGGCGGCATCCTCTTATAATGATTGACACCCTCTCTCCACTGTGTCTACACTTATAATTGTTAATATTGCTTCTGTGTCAATCATAATAGGATAAGGCTTCTCTGTAGTGTGCCTGCATGGGCCTTTTGAGTGGACGTCCCTTTCGCAATAGCCAGCACTAATCCAATTTAGGCATTAGCGGCACAGGGGAAGAGCTAGCTGTTGCTGTAGTGAAAGTGCCAGCGTGTGTGTGCCGCAGAGATTGTTTCCTGTTTCCTTTTTCCCAATGATTGTCTGAGTGTTTTCACAAGCGTGCGGGGTAAGGTCATGCGATGGGGAGGAAGGGGGCTGCAGAGATAACCGCGGAGCTTATTATAGCGCCGCAGAAGAAACTCACCTAACCTTGTTTCTCTCGCCCCTGTTTTGTGTCAGGTCTGTGTCCAGATTGGGCTGAGTGGGACCCTAACCAGCCTGTGGAGAATGCCAGAGAAGCCATGCAACAAGCGGACGACTGGCTGGGCGTTCCTCAGGTAAAGAATAAACACAGTTGTGCAAATTAGGCCCGCACGACACAATGACACGTTCTCCATCACACACGGGAATGTGAACCTGTGCTTTTAAAACTTCAGCAAAGTGTGAGTAGAAGTGGGCGATATATTGACCAATGAATACTAAAATATTTGTTTTGAAATGATGCTACATTTTTATCTCACGTGCATTTGACCAAAATAACTGTTCAATATAAAACCTGCATATATTGTTTATAGACCTACATTATTGGTGGTTAGTTTTAGGTTTGGGTAAAATCAGCCTCAAACATTATATTCAGAGTTCCACATTATCATTTGAATAGTGTTATCTAAACATATTTTTGCATATACATACACATAAACATGTATTTGAGTTTCACACAACCACACACAGAGTGAGATTGCCACTTTCTTCCACCTCATCAAATAATTCCCTATCATCATGGCGCAGTATATACTTTTAGGCACCCACAAAAACCAATTTCCCACCCTGCGTTACACACACTAAGCATATTGTATGGAATCTATGATTTAGACGAGCTTTGCCTTCGGGAACTTAGGCTGTAGCAGGTCATGAAATATGTATTGTTCTCGTTACCTTATCATTTCCATTTGCTTTAGTGTAGCTTTCAGACAGTGACAGTGTCGGAGGTTTTTTTGTGAATTTATGAAATGTGTGGAGGTGCGAGATTCCTCCACGCTGTCAGGTACCAGCTGAAAAACAGAGGTGTAAATATGCCCGCTCTCATTAGAATAGCAATGCGGATCTAGTGGGAGCTGTGCATTTCCAGATCCTGTCTCTGCAATGCTGTACTGAAATGCCTTTCATGCAAGTTTAGTTGTTTACTTGAGCCACAGCGCACTCAGCTCTGCAAAAGGCTTATAGGTGGAGCAATAGCCTGGGGGTGTATGTCATGGTTTGTGCTCCTGGGGGCCAGATTCCAGTGTGCTAGCATTCTGGAGATGTGGGAGAGGTCTGGCTCAGGATTATTCCCTCCGGTTGGCTTATTGCTGGCAACAATCCTTAACCCTCCTGTCCTGGGGTTAAATATAACCAGCACAGAGCATGGCTTTGTGGTACTGTGTGATAGACAGACAAACAAGTGCTGCGAGGCAAAAGAGCAGTCAGAGGTGGAGAGAACAGAGAAGTTTAATCCAAGTTAAGCTCCTCTGTGCTTTGAGGGGGCTCAATAAAAAGTCAAAATATAGTGAATACAGATCACCCATATACAGAAACTCTGTATTATAATGCCAAGCTATGTCTTTGTGCTATTGCATTATTGCCCATGTCAAATTCAATTACGCATCAAACAAGATACATTTCCCTAAAGAAAATATTTGCTTCCTTGAAAATGAAAATGATTGACTAGCTTTTGAAAATCCATAATTCATAACACAATTATGGAAATGAGTTTGTGTCAATCAATTGGCTAGTGCAGAGCTGCTAAACTTTATTTTCCAGGCGCCGGATTCATCGGAGGGTCTCACAACTCCACTTAATGATTTGTTGACATCATCTGCTATATTATTGCTTACATATTTTTAAGTCTTCATTAACCAAATCTAACCTATGATAAAAACCAGTTAACAGGTTGATTAAGACTGGGCTATTGGCCTTTTTTTACACCATCTAATATTTATTAACCATATATTCAATAGAAACTATTTACATGATTGTCTGTGCTGCAGGTGATTGCCCCAGAGGAGATTGTGGACCCAGATGTAGATGAGCACTCCGTCATGACCTACCTGTCCCAATTCCCCAAGTCCAAACTCAAGCCTGGTGCTCCTCTACGATCCAAGCAACTGTTTCCCAACAAGGTCAAAGCCTATGGGCCTGGTATGTATCTTAAGTCCTGTTTTAGTCCTGTTTTAGACTTGCTACACCATGGTTTGCCCCTATTAAAGTAATGGCCTTGTTCTGCTTCCATCTTTTGTTTTCTTATTTTCACAATACATGTTCACATATGACAAAGCTGGCAGTAGTATTGTGTCTTATAAATAGTCCAAATCAATGTCTTATTATTGTTTTGGACAATAGGTATTGAGCCCCATGGAAACAAAGTCTTGCAGCCTGCTGTCTTCACTGTGGAGACCCTGGAGGCCGGCAGCGGTGAGGTCCTGGTCTATGTAGAGGATCCTGAAGGACACAAAGAGGAGGCAAGTTAAACCTGATACATTCAGAGTTATCAAATATGTTTCCCAATGGACAGAGCTAATCCACGTGATAAATATCAGAGTGGTAAGATCAATGTAATCTCACTGTTGTTTGTTTATTTTTATGCTGCAGGCCAAGGTTAAACCAAACAAAGACAAGATTCAAACATATACAGTCACCTATCTGCCCAAAGTCGAGGGTCTCCACAAGGTAATATACAAGACCTTATGGATTGTTTAAAAACGACAATAAAACAAGCAACAAGCATCAATTGATTTGTTGTCCCATTTTCCAATAGGTGAAAGTGTTGTTTGCAGGTCAGGACATTGATAAAAGCCCCTACTCTGTCAATGTGACTAAAGACATGGGTGACCCCAGTAAGGTCCATGCAAGAGGACCAGGCTTGGAGCCCACAGGGAATGTAGCCAACAAACCCACCTATTTTGACATCTACTCAGCGGGTAAGAACAGAGCATTTAGAACGTGTCATTGTACATATGACCAACATGATAATGTGTGAAATGACCCCTACTCTGTCTACTCACCTCCAGGCGCTGGGAATGGAGACGTGAGTGTGGTCATAGTCGATCCCCAGGGCAAACAAGACACAGTGGAGCTAATTTTAGAAAACAAGGGTGACAGCGTGTTCCGCTGCACCTACAGGCCCTTGCTGGAGGGTCCTCACATCATCCACGTCCTGTTTGCGGGACAAGGAATCACCAGGAGTCCATTCACTGTCAACATTGCAGAGGGTGAGCCATCTGTCTGTGTCGTAAATTACTGTCAGATAAATCTGATTTCTTAGTGATGTGTTAGTGTCAGGGCGGTCTATCAATCACAGGCCGCGGGAGAGACTGTCCACGCTAAAGCGTAACCTCCCTATTTGTCATTTCTAGCTCCACAGGGTGCTCCTCCCTCAGGGGCTCCACAGCAGATAGCACCACAGTCAATGCGTGCCCCTCCTGGAGGTGGGAAGGGGGCTGTCCCCTCAAAACCAGGACGCCCAAGTTAGTATGGTTTGCTGGGCAGGACTCTGCGCTATTTTCTGTCGTTTCTGTCCAAATGCTGCAGATGCCTGAAGTATCTCGCGTGCAGCCCCATGCTGCGCTTGGTTGCCTGCCTCATTTTGTTGCATCATGAAGCTTGATGGTTTTTAGACTTGTGTAAAAGAAAAAACACACCCAAGAGACAGGCTTGTGCAAACAGCTTGCAGATCTGAGTGCTTTTTATTGTGGTAAATGTTGTTGCTTGAGCTTTGACATTTCTGTTGATTGTTGCATTATGTTGTCATCATTCAGATTAAGCCTGCAGTCAACATTTTTGACAGAAATGTTGTCCGACGCCTCGACACATGCTCTCAAATGCGTCAAAATACATTTTTTTCAACTATGTGACATATATGTTTTATACGCGTCATTATTGTTTACAGGTCCTGTCAATTACTGTTTAAAGAGTCCTGTCTGAAAAGGATATTGTTCCGTGACTGCCTTAGCTACTAACACTGCCCATTTCTGCGGTTTTATTTTATGTTTTCCTCTAATATTCTTTTCCTCTTTAAAAACCTTGTTATTATTGTTGTTATTCTTTTCAGCCATCAACCCGAACGCCTGCCGAGCTACAGGCAGAGGTCTTCAGCCTAAAGGGGTGAGAGTAAAGGAGGTTGCAGACTTCAAAGTCTTCACCAAGGGAGCTGGCAGCGGAGCACTGAGCGTCTCTGTCAGAGGACCTAGTGAGTCAGACAGCACCTCTGCTTCACTCTTCACTCATATGTCTCGCTATTTCTGTTTTTAGCCTTGTGTGGTTTTTGTCAGAAATCTAGATTCTGCATCACAGTACAAAAAAGAACAAGTGCTCAGAGCGCTACTAAACCATTACAATGTATTTTCCGTAGATGGAGCAGAGGAACAAGTTAAAGTCCGTGATGCGGGAGATGGAGTTTATGAGTGTGAATATTATCCACAGAAGACTGGGAAATACACAGTCACCATAACATGGGCAGGCCAGCCGGTCCCACGCAGGTAAACCACAGCTTCTTAGTTGTCCCACCATTGACCATTATGTGCTTTAGAGCATTTCATGATGGTCTCTGTTCATTTCAGCCCCTTCGAAGTCGAGGTTGGCGCAGAGGCAGGCTTCCAGAAAGTGAGAGCCTGGGGCCCTGGTCTGAAGACGGGCATGGTTGGGAAATCTGCTGACTTTGTTGTGGAGGCTATTGGCACTGAAGTTGGAACTTTGGGTACAACTTTAGAGACGATTTAAACAGAGATGAGAGAAGAAATGTATATTCATTCATATTTAAATGTTTTACAGGCTTCTCCATTGAGGGCCCGTCTCAAGCTAAAATTGAGTGTGACGACAACGGTGATGGCTCATGTGACGTACGATACTGGCCCACTGAAGCCGGTGACTATGCAGTCCATGTCGTTTGTGATGATGAGGACATTAAGGACAGTCCCTTCATTGCGCACATTCTCCCTGCTGTAAATGATGTCTTCCCTGAGAAAGTAAATCCTATGTTTTTTGCTTTAAAACCTTTTACATATGATTGCATTCTAAAATAATAATATTTTATACACATGAAAGCTGCTGAATTTTCTAGCCACGTATTGTACATGTTTTGAACTAGAATATGTGTGCTACAGGTGAAAGCGTTTGGGCCTGGGCTGCAGCCAGCTGGTGTGATTGTCAACAAACAAACTGAATTCACGATTGATGCTCGCATGGCCGGAAAAGGTCAACTGAAGATCTACGCTCAGGTATGTTGTCTAACATGTTTTCTTACACCATTATTTTACCTGACGGGGAGAAAGCTGATATGACACTTTTCCTGCTTAGGATGCAGAGGGATGCTCCATCAACATCAAGATCGCTGACAAGGGAGACGGCACGTTCCACTGTGTGTACACTCCACTCAAGCCCATTAAGCACACCATCATCATCACCTGGGGAGAAGTCAACATACCCAAAAGCCCCTTCAGGGTAAGACCGCATCAAAGCATTTACACAAATACCATTCTTTGAAAACCTGTTCACAAAAATAATAATATAAAGATGTGTGCATTGGTTTCATATCACCCTTTTTTGGACTCACAAGTCATTATTCATTGTTAGAAACAAGGAAACCAGAATGTGCCATCGGCCCGTCTGATAACAGCACTAGCCAGGCCCAGCCCTGCTTTACTTCAGGGGTCAGACAGGATCTGGCTATTAGTTTGGTGCCCAGTTTGGTATCAATGGTAGTTGTGATTAGACCTTAGTTTAACACCAAACTAAACATTAAAGATGTTGCTATCTCAGAAGACCTTTTTGGCAATGCGTCTTCTGTTAAAATGGCTTTCTAAGAAAAAAGAGAATTTAATCAAATGACATTTGGCCAAATAAAGACAAAGTGAGAGGGCTGCACTGCTTCTGTCTCAAGTGCTGTGTGATTTCATTAGGTTCTGGTTGGAGAGGGATGTCATCCTGACAGAGTCAAGGTCTATGGGCCTGGAGTGGAGAAGACAGGGCTCAAGGCTAACGAGCCAACATACTTCACTGTGGACTGTAGCGAGGCCGGCCAAGGTGAGCTCACTGAAATGCACAGCTGCTCAGATGTAGGATGTTGGATACGCTGAATATGGGTGAGCTGCACAATGGTTTTTTTCTGGTCATCATTTGTAGAGATTTAGTGGAGTGGTCCGTGATTGTGTAATTTACTCCTTATTTAGTTCTACTTTATTTGCTGCTGTTAATTTGAAGTCGGGACCTAGCTTCGGCTAATCAATACTTGCCTTGAGGGCTTTAACGTGCCTGCACTACTATGTACTTTAATTGCAAGCCTCCACTACCTTGTACATTCCTTTGGAAAATAAATCATTGTTTCATGTTGCATCTGTAGAAATAGAATGTGAAGGGCAGTACAGTCTGTTCATATTCAAATGTCAGGACCTCTTTGCACTAATCTTATTACTATGTGCCTTAGGGGACATCAGCATCGGTATTAAGTGTGCTCCGGGCGTGGCAGGGCCAGCAGAGGCAGACATCGACTTTGACATCATCAAAAATGACAATGACACCTTCACCGTCAAGTACACACCGCCCGCCCCCGGACGTTATACGATCATGGTTCTGTTTGCTGACCAGGTTGGCGCATAAACTTACTAAACATTTTAATAATAATTAATAATAATACATTAGCTTTTGAGCTTATGAGCTTTTCATAATATATATTTTTTAATGATCTATTCAGGAAATTCCTGTGAGCCCATTCAAAATCAAAGTGGATCCTTCCCATGAGGCTGGCAAAGTCAGAGCCGAGGGCCCTGGACTGAATAAGACAGGTCAGAATGCACTGGTTGAAAAAAGTTTGGGATTGCAAGTGATTAGCTCTTCTCATCTTCAGTCAGTAATGCTTCTTTGGGCTTTTCAGGAGTAGAAGTAGGCACTCCTACTCACTTCACCATCTACACAAAGGGAGCTGGCAAAGCTAAGCCTGAGGTGCACTTTGCAGCATCAGCCCCGGGAGAGGCTGTTCGTGACTTCGAAATCATTGATAATCATGACTACTCCTACACTGTCAAATACACCGCTCTTCAACAGGTAATCCTCTGCTTTAGTCCATTAACAATAGGACAGCTGCAATAGAGTTTTTTTATTTGGTTTGTTTATTGTATGTACTCTTTATAGGGGAACATGGCTGTTACAGTTGTGTATGGAGGCGATCCTATTCCCAAGAGCCCATTCCACATCACCGTGTCACCACAGCTGGATTTGACAAAGGTTAAAGTAGAGGGATTAGACACCAGTGAGTACACATTGGCAGAATGGATATTTAAGTTATTGTTGAATGAAGCACACACATTTAAAGATAACATGACATTTTGTGTTGCAGAAGTGGAGGTTGGAAAAGACCAGGAGTTCACTGTAAACACAAAAGGTGCTGGGGGGCTGGGCAATGTCGGCGTCAAGATGACATCACCTACAGGCCGACCAATCCCGTGCAAGATGGAGTCTGACCAAGCCAAAGGCATCCACGGTGTGAAGTATATACCCCCAGAGGAGGGGCAGTACAAGGTTGATGTCAGCTATGATGGCAACCCGGTGATGGGCAGCCCCTTTGGAGTTGAAGCTGTGATGCCTGCTGATCCTTCAAAGGTTAAAGCTCATTCATGTTGTCACCTTATCCATTATAAAGTCCACATGAGGCCTCATACATAAACATACTGCTTTTTATATGAAATATGTATGCTTTTCTGACTGGGCTGTTTCAATGCAGGTCCGAGCCTATGGTCCCGGCCTTAAGGGAGGTGTCGTTGGAAAACCTGCTCTCTTTACAATCGATACAAAAGGTGCTGGAGCTGGGGGTCTGGGTTTGACAGTGGAGGGTCCCTGCGAGGCAAAGATGGAATGCCAGGACAATGGAGACGGCACCTGCTCCGTAGCCTACCTGCCCACTGAGGCCGGAGAATATGCTATTAACATCCTATTCGCTGAGCAGCACATCCCAGGCTCCCCTTTCAAAGCTGCCATCCGCCCTGCATTTGATCCCAGCAAAGTGACGGCCAGCGGGCCCGGTCTGGACAGGGCCAAAGCCGGCGAACCTGCCACTTTCACTGTGGACTGTAGCAGAGCTGGAGATGGCGAGCTCACTATTGAGATTGTGTCTGACGCTGGAGTCAAAGCTGAGGTGCACATTCAGAAAACAGCAGATGGCACTTTCTCAGTCACATACATCCCGTCTTTCCATGGCACACACACCATCACCATCAAGTATGGCGGTCATGTGATTCCACAGTGTCCCAAAGTCCTGCAAGTGGAGCCCTCCGTGGACACAGCCGGGGTCCATGTCTACGGCCCTGGAGTGGAGCCGAGAGGTAAACATTAATTCAATTATAGTTGGACTCAAATAGTTTCTTTGTCTAAGTTTTATAATATGTTACACTGAAAATATAAGGTGGTATATGAATTGACTTGAGAACTACTTAAAACATGATTTGCCAATGGGACCGCCAGTTTAGTCTCTTTTGTTCTGTGTCTATTTAAAACAAACCAAAAATTGCTTTGGCAAACTAAGATAGAGCTGTGCCTAATGCAAGCCATTTTTACTTATTGTCATTTTCAGTGTATGTGTTGATGTATAATAATAGTTTGGATTTCATATTGAGTACAGGATCCAGTAATAATATAATGAATGGATTTTATCTAATTGACCTTTCCAAACACCTACTCTACATTTCACCATCACTGGCCAAATGAGGCCATCAGCAAATAGTTTATAAAAATGAGAAAACAAGACAAGCTTCTTTCTTTCAGTGAAGTCTAACAGCAGCACCAGGCTAATATCAAGAGTCAGTCATTATATCGGCAAGTGCACTTTGTAAATCCTTCCCACCTAATGTGAAGGGTCTGTTCTCTTCAAGGGGTCCTTAGGGAAGTCACAACCCACTTCATCGTTGATGCTCGGGCTCTGAACAAGACTGGAGGAAACCATGTTAAAGTCCATATTATGAATCCATCTGGGGCCAGCACTGAGTCCTTCATCACTGACAAAGGAGACGGCACATATCGTGTGGAATACACAGCATATGAGGATGGTAAGATTATGCAACACACAATTCTGAAAGGAAGAAAATAAAAATTTAATAATACATTTTAATTGATACATATTTTACCATATAGCTATAGACGTCACCATAATGTCTAACTTAATGCGGAAGACGCCAATTTAAACATTTCCTTATATGGGCATTTCCTCTGTGTCATTAGCTTTGTGCTAAGGAAAGCTGGACTTTACCCACGAATGTAGGCATCTGATTGATCTGTATATGGTGCAGTCAATATGAATGGAGTTGGAGCAAAACTTTGTCCATGAGCACTTCCCTATTAGGCTAGGGGGTTAGCATTGTCCATCTATATACGGTCTATGCATAGGGTTATGGTTAGCCAAAACATAATTCCAGTAGTTCAGCAGTTATTTATTCAGTAAAACTAGAAAGTCAAAGATGTCCATGTGCTGCTAATTGTGAAAAGTTTCTAGAATTTATATTTTTGACAAAGTCAGTTAACAATTTACTTTGACTTAAGGCAAAACGAGTGCAACGTTGCAGTCACACTGTGATTTGTCGTCTGAATCAAAGCATATATAGCGAGTGGTACTAACAGGTGTTTGAGTTGTGCACCATCTGGGACTAAAACAGGCGAGTGGGAAAAGAAAGAGTGAGAGAGAGGGGTATAAATACAGCATGATGCAGTGGAGCAATGATATGAGGGCGAGAGAGCAGGGATAGTGGCATACAGGCAGACTTGGTTTTATAAATAGTAGAAGCTGGAACATGGCTCTTAACCAGGTATGTGTGCGGAAGGCTGCCTGCTCACGGCAATATAGCAGCACAATGGCACAAGCTATCACCAATCTAATA
>JAPMNZ010873937.1:0-10321 GCA_029875035.1 Pomatoschistus microps
CAAATCTGTTCTATATTTTTCGACTTCAAAGACTTTGTTATTCACTTCCCACCTCCTGCTGCAGCACATTGAACACCTCCCTCTTCGGTCCATGTCTGAGGGAACGTGGGAGAGACAAGCCAAGCCTTGTAATGTAAAGCCTCAGCAGAAAAAAAACAACAGATAATGTATGATTGTATCTTTTGCTCAGAGTTATAACACTGAAAAATAGTATTGCATGGCATACACAAACTATCAAAAACAATATTTATTGTGTAGGTCTAAAAGGCATCAAATTCAGAAAGTGACATAATAGGGTAACTGACTTTTTGTCATTTAATGTATACCACCTACGGCCTCCACACAAGGCACAAAACCTATACACTTGCTTTTAGGGTCAGCGAGGATTCCTGCACAAACTACTGTTGATTAATACTGTTTAACCCTCATGTTAAATTACAGGTTCCATATCGCACCACCTGAGACGTCACCATAGCAACACACAGTATTGAGCACAAATAGTTTACTTGCGGTTCCCATTATTTTGTTACTTTTAAACTTCTGTTATAAATCAGGATGTTGAATTAAGTGGCTAAACCTGTAAATTGTTCATTGTTTTGTAAATGTTCGAATTTGATAAAGTGTACTAGTGTTAACAATGTATGTGAATATATACAAAAAGTCAACAACTGTATTCCCATGATTCTGATCTTTGCAACAAGGTATAACATGAAGCTGAAGTTGGCTGGATGACACTGTGAACTTGTGTTTATGATCTCAAAAACCACTTTGGGTTAGCAAGGCAGAGGACCACATAAAATGATACAGAAGGCCGAGTTTGGCTCACGGGCCTGAGCTTGGACATGCCTGGTTAAACACCATACAACCGTACTGCTCCTTGTTGTAGACTCTTACATGTATAACCCAGTCCAAATGTATGGGAGAAAAAATCTAAACCAAACGTGGCTGCTTAAAGCTTATTTCAATGCGACTCAACAACAGCTCCCTTCACGGTGAGTACGTCTCTTGAAGAAATCTTTGCTGGTACTTTTCCACTGGATGCTACATATGCAGAGGACAGCTCGAGTCCCACCTCCTGTCTGTCTTTGCTCAACACAACTCACCAGCTCATAGAATCTTTTACAAATCTGTCACGAGTTTGCACTTTCAACTTTTCGGTTCTTCCAACTTCCATGCTTTTCTTTCTCGCTTGTTCAGACCATGAATAATGAGGCCCAAATTAAATCAGATGCAAGCCAACAAACAGCCCCCTCTCTTTCTAACCAACTCGCCTCAGTATCCTAACGGTGTCATGGTGACTTTCTGTCATTTTGATACAAATTCATGGAGGCTTTGTTGTTAAATAAGCAATAATGTTTTCCTCTGCAATCATATATTTTATAATGTGTTCGGGGCTTGCAGAAGGATTGAAGGTGACCTAGTTGCATACTCCCCCCAGTCAGCTGGGTGCACAGGCTAAAGATGGGGGTCTGTCTGCGAGAGAGGATCAAAGTCTGGTTCTGTGCTGTGTGTCTTCTTGAAAAGGGTCTTAAGGGCAACAAATCTGTATTCATTTCAATATCACGTGAATACAACGTTGCAATTAGAGGCCTGCCACAATATCTACCTATGGTTCAATAATTCATTGATAAAACTACATACTTTGAGTCTGAATATTTATCTTCACTTTGCTTTCGTTGCAGAAGTGGAGAGATTTTTGCAATTTTCTATATAAAACACTGAGGTTATAGCTGTAGATGGTTCAATATGACAACATTTAGCTGTTTTTTTAATAAAAATAACAAATGAAAAAAGTGCTTTACTGGGATATTGCAGCTTTATTGTACTAATATTAATATTTATGGTCTCTGTACTACCTGCAGTGGCACTAAGGTATTTCAATGTTATAGTTTATCGCAATAATGTTTTGAATCAATACATCGTCTGTCAAAATGGTTAGCGTCTCGGACAAGAGGTGGGAGATATCATTATAATTAGTGATAATATATGAAAAAATAAGTAGTTTAAGAGCGAAATAGCTCATATAACCCAGGAAATATAGAGCCATACATTATATCCTCAGTGTAGAGCCTCCTCTTTGGTGGTGCTGACCGGGCCGATGCCCAGCTGGCAGGCAGCTGTAAATCCACAGCTTTATTTCTCTCTCATCCTCAGAGCCACCTAATGTTTCACTGTGCTCTTACTGGGATAAAGGTCGCCCACGTCTCCCCCACCACCACACCATGTACTGTATCTATCCTTCACCTAACATTACACACACCGTAATCTGCAAACATTAGGGCTGCACAATGTTAGCAAAATATTTAATTGGGATATTTCTGACCAATGATTGCAATGTTTAATTTGGTGAGGTTTTGTTCAAAGTAATAATAATAAGAACGGCACGGTGGCGCTTGTGCTTCACAGTAAAAAGGTCCTGGGTTCAATTCCACCATGTACAATAGGTCTGGCATGCCTCCTGTAGGCGATATCAATCCCATCTCTGTGTTTAGATAACAATTGTTTTGGACATTTACATCTTCGTGTTAAAGATGTCTTAACTTCAAAAGACAAGAGATGAAGCAATCACCTATTACTGCCTGATAACCATAGACTGAATATTAGTGTACTGACAGAGTGCTAACGTTACCCTAGTGTTAACCTTAATGCTGAAGCTGATTTTATTATAAGCTAGCTGAAGCCAATTTCCTTCTATGGGCATTTGTTCTGACAGTATTAACTTTGCGCTAAAATGTTTGCAAAGGCAAGCTGGAGTTTCCCTCGACAATGAAGGCAGCTCAATTGTCAATCCTTATGTGGATCATATATTTGGAGCAAAACTTTGTCCATGAGCACTTCATTTCACTGAGCTTGCAGGATAGCATTGTCCATACAGTCTATGCCAACAAGACAAAACATACTTGCTTGTTCCAATGACAAATCCTCAACATATTAATAAAACATTTTCTTAATTCAAGCGATTTTTTTGCTTCTTTAGTCACATTTTAGTTTGCAATATACTTTATTTTTCATGGATTTTATCAGGCACTTTACTATTAAATGACAGCCTTTTCCTGACACAAGATTTTATTTCATACTGTCTCACTTGTCTTATTTAAACATTGGCTTAATGTGCAGACTTTCGCTAATCTAATCTAATCTAATACATTTACTGTCTCACTGTCATCATGTAGGTCTTGTAGTTAGTGGACCTTTTAGTCATATAACAAATTCAAGGAAAGCTTTCGAACACTCTGGAGCAGAGTAAATCTCTCAAAAAGTGTGAGGAAACAACCGCGGATTTGATCAAAATGAGAAAAACAACACCAGGGGCCTCGGGCTGATTGTGCAAGAAATCCTGCAATGAACCAACAAACCACTATTTTATTCCTGGCACTGGTCTAAGTGCGATTTAAGATACAATGAGATAAGGACGCAAATACCAATCTGGAAACAATAGTAGTTGTGGATACTTCATCAGTGTGAACTTAATACATTCTGTGATTGTATAGGGTCAAACCAGGAAGCTTATCATTTTAAATAGTAGCACACAAGTGTTTATATGAAGTCACAGGCAGCTGAGTCACGCAGAACATCCTTAATTAGCCAAATAAGTATGTGTTAAAATTTGACCAGTTCAAAGCCATTATATACCACCGTGTGCTATGTTCAGTTCAATTCAAAGCCATTTATTCTTGTATAGCCCTGAAACACAAGAGCAAGCGTCTCTGAGGATATAACAAAGTTGTTGATTCACTGACAACAGATCAGAGAATCAAACCGTTTCTAAACAGTAAATACAATAATAACAAACACATATGAGCCACTGGTCCATAGGGAGTAGGATGTCCATAACTGTCCAAATTAAACATAAATGTAACCAACATATACCATATCTATCCTGCATTCAAAGAATGTTAGTGTTGAATAATGTGTCCTACTATACCCGGCTTCACCTCTCCTTAGATCTGACCTGTAACTTGGCCTAACTGTCTTCATTGAGGCCATGAAGGGCGGACCCCCCACCAGAAAAGTTACATTGTGCTCCATCAAATCATATAAACCGTATGAGGCACTAATTCCTTTTGGAATTTACTGTATGTTCGCAACTTGGCTTTTTATACCCTGTGGGCCAACTTTAACATAGCAGGAATAAGTTGATCTTTTGTGACCAGCTCTGCATTCAGCTTCAGGCAGAGAGGAACAGACAGAACGGTGTAATTACATAATGCAAAGAAACCCCTCTCTCTCCCGCTGTCCGTGCACATAAAGACTTCTTCCTTTCATGCAGCCACCCAAGAGAAATGGCCACAGCTTTAATCAACTTCAAACCAAACAATAGTACCCAGTGTTTGTGATTCTGTGGTCAGCACAATAAGAAAACAGTTACAAATAGGGCGATTAAAACCACTCCTGTTGTATACAAGATCACAACACCGGGCTTTCGCTCTGAAAAACAACTCAGAACGCCGCGAAATCAACTTCATCTGATAAGAAATATGAATTTGGACAACAGCTTTTTCTACATTTTCATTCTCTACATTTCTGATACAGCTGTTGCATGAATGTCGGAGAGTCTCACAAAAAGAGGGGGTGGCGAAGAGGGAAGGCAGTCGGTGGATTCAAAGATTTTGTTTTTTAATCAGTATATCTGGAGGAATTAAGTCTCCAGTCTGAGCTCGCCCCCTCCCCATCCTGCTCCTTCCCCGGCACGACAATGTGATATAGGTGTGTGTGTTAAACCACTCAGATCAACATGAGCTTCCAGTCGGGGCTCATAAATGCACACTTTGGCGAGCCGTGAGCAAATGCAGCTTAGCATAATTCAGAAATACCAGACTGTGTACTGTGGTGCACAGCTAAACCCGCAAAGAAGCTTTCTCCCTCTCATCTCCCCTTCTGCCCTGCTCCCAGAGCCCATAAAGCACCACAGGACAAACACCAACCAGTGCCAAAACACACCATTTATAAAAAAGTGCATGGCTCAAGAGCTTTTATGATTTCGTTGTGGATTCAATCAACACTAAAATAATCAAATTTACAAAAATAATCACATTTGTGTTACAGTATATACACATTTATAGGCAGAATTTCCTTATTTCTCATTATCATGCATGTAGCCCAAGACAACAGCTGGGCAAACCAATAGTATTTGTTCGTCATTGCAACAGAATTCTTATCAATTAACCCTTTCCCAAAGGAGTGCAATTGCATGAGCTTCTGAATCCAGGACACTTTCTATACAGTGACCTGATTTCCCACAAACGTTAGCCTAAATATATCTCACTTATTCCTTTTTCTGTTATTGATTTAGTAGTCCTACATTTCCCCAAACATGTCTGAAAACTCTGGTGCCTAAAGGGTTAATCGGTTGAATGTAGTAACAAGGAAAATGACTAAAGAGCTGATTTTTTTGTTTCACTCTTTTATAGCCATTGCCATTGCGCAACCTCTCAGCTTCTATTCTTTCACGTTGCCCCTCCAAATGGTCATTCGCACAACAGGTGAACACTCAGTCATCAAACACCTTTCAATGCAGGAGTTTGGACACACTGGACATCACGCTGTATTATCTGTAAACACTGTTGTTATAAAATGTCATCACAACATGCTACATGGAACAACTATGGAACAGCATGCATTGTAGAGTTTGTGATGCATTTATTACACACAAATAACAAATATGGTGTATATGTTATAGTCATTATCAAATTCTGCATTTCTTAACATCTATGTGTTTAACTCCTTTGTGTTACTAGGTGGTAGGCTTTCTATTAATACATTTCCTTGGTATTTCACACTCAAGGACATATGTATATAGGTATCAGCATTGCTTAATATAGATTGACATTGATGTTTTACGAACAAATTACTGAATCAAACACGGACATTCATTTGTGCTGCATATTTCTTACCTGGACAGTTTGCAGAAGGCAGAGGCTGCGTTCTTTGACATCTTTGAAGGGGCAGCGTTTGGACAGCATCAGAAGGTGGGCCAAGATGTCGTTGAGGTCACAGCGTTGGGGGCTTCCTGAGGCAGGCGGAGACGGAGCAGGTATGGGTTCTATGGCCTCCACTTTCCTCAGAACCTCCTGCTGAATGAGGTCCATAGCTGCATCCCTGGAGCTGGCGTCGCGACTGCTCAAACCATCCCACCTGCCCAGAGATTCCTGATCCTGCAATTCCATGTTGTCACTCTGGACTAATGCTTGTGGATTTTTTTTAGAAGGCCTTTCTAAAGAAACAAAACAAAATATGGTCTTGAAGTATAGTCCTGTAATAGACAACAATCTTGTATCCGTTCTGACACATAACTACCCATATGTAAGGCTTAAAGAAGGCCCAGAAATAACACAGAATTTCTAGAGCTATATGATTACCCAAAAGGAATCAGACATATTAAATACTTCTATCATGGTTACAATAGCTGGAGACTGTTTACAGCAGTCAGTAAATAGTCCATTAAACCTGACATGCAGTGCAGATACTGATGCAGATCTACATTCAAAATAACAATAACTGCTTAAATGAGTGAAATCGCATGAGTGTACCAACGATCAATCTGAAGTAAATGAACAAGTTCATCTCCTGTTACTTTCATTCAATCTGTTTTTTGCATGCCTCCCGTGTCAAAGCCAAGCTCCCCGTTAACAAAGAGTCTAGACACAAGCCTAATAGACATCTACTGAAAAGAACTTCGCCAAATACTATTCTCTGGCCCGGAATATTAAAGAAAACATGTCACTTATGTAATACTCACTTTAATGACATTCTTTGGTGCAGGTCTTTTGCAATGGGACTTCTTACCACAGCGGTGTCCAGTGAGTCCCAGGCAGGGTAGAGACGAGGGAGGCGCCAGATGAAGGCAGGCACATGATGGGCAGATGTGCTGAGCCTATTATAATACAGAACACTACACTATGGGCGGGGATTTAGCATTTCTGTTTGGTGATTGGACAAGAGGGCGTGTCCATGCCAGTGGGGGAGATGTTCATGGGAGCTGTATTTCTTAAAACGAACAACGGTGAGTTTGCAACGATGAGCAAAACTACATCTCCCATCATACTATTCGGCCAAGGTAGCCCCCCCACCACTTGTTTATCAGAAATAACAAATTAGATAAAAAATTATAAAAAAACTGTATATTTTGTTGTAATCATTCAATATTCCGCTTGATCTTTTAATGAAGACTTTCATACAATGTTTTGAGCTGAATTTTAGTTTTTATATATTTGAATTATTATTTATATTTCTATAAATGAAATGTTATAGAAATATAAATAATATCTGAAACCATACAGTTATTTGGATTGTATTTTATGTTTTCTAATTTATATATGACAGTAACAGCAACAGTTGTTGTAGTAACAACTACAACAACTACAACAACACAATATTATTACATATTTTGAGTACAATATGAAAACAATTATCGTCATATTATTATAGGCAATTTGACAACCATTGATATAAACACACAGTCTTTGAAAACACACACGCTGCAAAAGATAAATGCGCAAGCGGAACCACTATGTGAGGCGCCAAAGAAGAGGGAAATTTAAATGTTTGGACACGCAGTCAAAACTGTACGCGCTAAGGACATGGATCTTAAGGAAGTAATGCAACAACTAGAAACATCACTGCTATTCAACGTATTATAAACTTGGTGTAAAATAAATAGCTTCACAAATGGCGAGCAATGAAGAGGTGAGAACGTGAGCAAAATGTATGAAGAAAAGGCTAATGTGTTAGCATACGCGTTGTTTACCTTTGTCACCAGGACCTATGGTGACGATAACTAGCGTAAGCTAACTATATTCGGCGTCATATTAGCGTTAATAATTGCTCACCAAAGTGATAACCCATTTGGCTTTGGTCTACATACCAATAATTGATTAAATATGTGAAATCGTATTAGTGTACCAACGATCAATCTAAAGTAAATTCACAAGCTTTCAGCCTGAAGGTTGTGGGTTCGAGTCCACTACAAGACTTTCTCCAACGACTCCCACTGATGTCTGCTATTGTTGTGTCCTTGGGTATGACACACTCGCCCTGGTTTTCATTCCGTTATGTGCAATTCGCTTGGAAATATTCCTTTTGTTTCTATGAGAAGGCTACGTTTCTGTTCTTACGTTTGTTAAATTAATCTTGTATGCTGTTACTGCCTCCTTAGTTAAGAAACCTTCCCTTGTAACATTAATATAGCTCCTAAAATGAACTAAACCATCTGTTAAGTGAATGCATTTGTAACATTAACCATTGCACTAACCTGTTCCGAACGTTAACGTTTCCATAACCCTCACTAACCTTATTCAGACCTGTGCTTGACATTGGCATTTTTCCTGTATCATACAATGATTTAAAATGTGTCAAAATGTGTCACCCATCAGTGGCCTTGTAATGTACAATCTGCCGAGTCGTGCCGACATCAATTCATATAATTCTAGTTCCTTATTTTGCAGAGATTAGACTCGCCGTCTAGAAACAGCTATATTGGAAGTTATTATCAGCCACCAGACAAATGGATACCATTGCCAAGAAGACTGGACTACCCATTCCACAGTGTTTCAGATTCACCCTCTTGCACTCAGCATGGGTCCCAGTCAAATCAAAACATTGATAGCCAAGGTATGTCGTTCTGACAAAGCAGCACTCTGCACTTATTTTTATTTTTATTTATGCATTTATTAAGATTATTTATTTCAAGCATTAATAATAAGCATTGGTAACTGCTTATTTGATTCCAGCCCCCATCACACATGCTGCACAATATTATTACATAGTAGAATTAAAAAGCTACGTATACAGTACATGCAGTAATACAATTCATGACACTACCACACCAGTCACATTCACACAAAAAATAGTATTATATTAATTTCTCTTCTCTAGGACTATGAATAATTTTATTGAATTTATATATGACATTATTAAATAATAATGACAATAATAATGTTTTTTTTTTTTTTACATATCCCTCAATACAGCTGTAGTAGATGCATTGAAAAAACTGCAGGAAAAAATAGGACGTACTGAGTTTGAGACGAGCAGACACACTGAAAAGAGTCGCCAAGTGTCTCTTGAGGCTCAGAACCAGCAGCAGGCCAATCCTCCATCCACTCAGAATCCACAAAGGACTGGTAGGTTTATATCAGAGCTTTGTTGTACGTTGAATTCTTATCATTGCCGACAGATGTCAATTATCTTGTTTTATATTCAGACAGTGACGGGAGTATCCGATGTAGAATTCTTCAAAAGTTTCTCGAGAAGACAAAGAGGTCCATCGAAAAAGCTAAAAAGGAGCACAATGTTTTACTGCAAAACCAGGTAAGGTTATTAACCCAATGACCGAATGATTACCTGGAGTTTACAGTCATATTAAAACAGCTCAGATGTTTCTCCCAACGCCTGTATTTTTATTCTCAGAAGACTCTACTAAAAGATCTGGATAACACTGATGTCCAATCTCAAAAGGAGAAGCTGGAGGCGCTAGAGTTTAAATATGAGAAACTGAGCAGGACCCAGACACAGGCAGAGGTGAGATTGTATTTTTTTTAAATACTGTTTTAATCTTTGTCTAAAGTTTTTGCGTTATTAATAAATTGCAGATGAAGCTCACTGTACTGGAAGAAAAACTCCAGAAAGAAGAACACGAGCGTAAACTGATGCAAGAGCGAACTGAAGAGGTTTGTGACTTTGGACAAATGTAAACGTTGCAATAACAATAGAAATAATTAAAAATATTTTCAGTTTTCCCTGTTTTTAATGAAATACATATTCTGTTCTTCAGTTACAGAGAGAGTTTGATAATTCTCTCTTGGAAAGAAGCTCTAAAGAGACAATGATAAAGAAGAAATCTAAGAAGGCAAAGAATAAAGAGAAGGTTCATAACATAATTATTGTATAACTTTTTTTTTTTCTCCCTGAAATTAATCTAAATGACCTTGAAGCAGAATGAGAAGTCGACGATCCATTCCTTACCTCAAAAAATGCCTTTTGTCGCTGGAACGGTGAGTTTAATTCCTCGATACAAAATGCTTTACATTTATCACTATTCATTATTTGAGGCTCTAGAACAGGGGTGTCGAAACCGCTCCTCAAAGGACCGATGTGGCTGCAGGTTTTCATTCCAACCAATCGATCAATCATTTTATTTGTACAGTACAATTGGTGTACAAGGCAATTCACAAGAGCAATTAAATAACACTGATCAAAATGCATAAAATACAAAAAGGCAAAATATACAATGATTCCATATTAAAACAGAGTAGCATAAAGGTTTTAGGCTTAACATTTTTATTAAAATGGGGGTTTACAAAGATAAGAGATACATGGTACA
>JAPMNZ010874209.1:0-10335 GCA_029875035.1 Pomatoschistus microps
CTTCTGGGAATATATAACCAACCAAGACAAGAAACTTTGTAGTGTATTTATACATATTATACCATTATGTTCCACCTTTTTAATTATTCAGTTTTAGTCCTAGGTGTCTTAGCTGGGCCCCATTTTTAGAATGTAGCAGTCTGCACATGTCGGAGAGTTTCTTTTATCCTGAAACTAGACTTATTTGTCCCTGACTTTTCAATGTGATTGCACAAAGTGGTTCTAATAACATAGGCATGTACAAAAATGTGATTGTCTGTGTGTGCTACTGTCAGCCATGCGTGTGTATCCGACCTCCTCTTTGGAACTCCTATAAGTCGTTAGGTTTGGACCATTGTTTCCTCGTAGTGCCTTACAGATATTACCACACAGTTTACTCGTCTTTGAGTGGTGACCGCCGCTAAAGGCTATAGCTATCCTTAGTGAGACGTGTTTCCTTGGTTCCACATTCTTCTGGGGGCATTTGTAGCGCTCTGTTCCAGGTGTAGGCTCCAAACCCTTTTTCTGTTCCTCCTTCAAGACAAACTAAAAGTCTAAAGTGTGCGTGTCCAACATTTGCCTGGCGTTTTTAACCAAAGTCATAGATTAACCTAAATATTTAAACGTACGCTGTAGATGGAGCACTTCAATTTGTCAGGCTTTTATACACACACACAAATATTTTTAAAAAGAAAATGTGCGGAAGTACATTCCTCCTATGTGAGATCAATGAAGTATACCTTATCTCATAACACTTGCAGCAAAAAATGTTCGAGACACTGTAGAGATTGTGTAGGGCAGGGGTCTCCAACCTGTGGCTCGGGATCTACCAGTAGCTCGCCAGGTAGCTCCCATAAGCATTTAGAATTTAACAAATGATCTTGAATTAATACACTTTTAGTCATTACCTATCTATTATAAGTATAGATATAGAGTTATACAGTATTATGGGATATTTATGTGTTCTCTTATGTTTTGTCCTGATTATTACATATAGATTATTTTATTACAATGCAAAAAGGAGTAGCTCTCTGCCTCTTTTGTATGCATACAAGTAGCTCTCCGGTTGAAAAAAAGGTTGGAGACCCTTGGCGTAGGGGTTACAACGAGCTTGCTAGTCCACGAAGAAGGGGCCTGACAGGAAGTGGCGTAGCTGTGAGCTATCGCCAAGCTGCAACAAAAACACATCAATCAAAATGAGTCTGACGGGTGCAGAGGGTTGTTGAGAAGGATACGGCGGAGGCACTGTGTGAGGGAAAGACAGGTGGAGGGAGTCCGTTTAGGTAGGGACCGGGGGGCTTTTCTCTATCTTAAATGGCGACTATAATGGTAGCAAGTTGGCACTGAGCAGGTTGATAGATACAAAGAGGTTGGTAGCATCTCCTACCTAGACCTACATGCACACAAAGAGTAAACACCCGGCAGAGATGTTCTTGTTATGGCCATATTTGGGGATTTTGAATGAAATGAATGAACAAATTACTCTTGTTTTTGGTTTTGTGAAGCCGTTTTTAATCTAATTCAAAAGTTATCTATGTTCAAATGATAACGCCATTGAGCTGCTCTGGGGGAAGATCTCGAAATCGCAGTTCTTCATGCAAGGTGGCCCAGGAAATTGCCGGAACTGGAGTCCTTTTGCTAGATTTACCTTCAGAAAGAACCTGTCATTACTAACACGACTCCAAGCTGTTATAGATGCTAAGGCAGAAAAACACGCTTTTGAGAACTGGGGGATGGAAATTTAAAATCATAGTAATTTCTTTATAATTCATTACAGTTTAAAAAATATTAAGATAAATTAAAGCTTTACTCGTCCCTCAGTGGGGAGATGTCAATGTAGTTGTTGCACACATTACAGCAGAATAAAAAGAGAAAAATAAGAGCAGGTTATACACACATTTAAGATAAAAGATGCTAGGATAATAAAATAATAATATAAGGAAAAAATAATAATACAGCATTTTTATTTGACAATTAATGGCTTTACACAATCGCTAAAAAAGTGAAAAAAATATACAAGGATAATGAAATGATAATATATGGGAGCACAACAAAAACTGCAATTAGTGGCTTTAAACAGTTGCTAAAAAACATGGAAAAAATATGCTAGGATAATTAAACAATAATATAAGAAAACGAAAAAAAATAATATAGCAAAAGTATTAAAAATTTCGCTATAAAAAATGAAAAAAATATATTAGGATAATAAAATAATGATATAAAGAAACAGTTATTCAGCATTTTTATTTGACAATGAATGGCTTCACTCAATCGCTAACAATAATCAGAAAAAAGATGCATTTTTCATTCATAACCTTCTAAAATATGCCTCAAAACAGTCATTTTTTACTCGGGTGTCTAAACATTCAAGCCCAGCTGTGAACGCACACTTCTCACACACATATTCTTGAATGATTCCGAACAGAAATGAGTTTGCCGCTTACGCCTGGCAGAGCATTTGGTTTTTAGACATTATTGTCCATTTGTCTTCTGAACCAGGTACACTATCATCGCCACGCCAGCCTGACTATACCTGAATCCTTAGAATAGGGCTTTGTGTGCTGCTTTTTCCGTTCCCTTGTAGCTAACAACACACTTTTATGGCACATCACAACTGCTGGTGATTTCTCCTTATTATTATCCCCTTATTCATGCTATGCCATATTACTTAATGCTTAATTTTTAACTTAATATTATTGAATTCTGTTGGACATGGCTGTAGTACATGTTGTGTTTTATTTTAGAGATTGTTGCAATAATTCTCGTGTGCGTCCTATTTCATGATATGTCCTTTCTGTTGTGTAACCGGATTGTTGTACAGTGATTTGTTGTGTTGTGTGGAACCAGAAACGGACAGACGTAGTGAAGATTGGAGTGAACTCAGCGGGGGGTCTGTGTAGAGAGAGATTTTTGGAAAAGAAAGATTTGGTTCTTCGCTCGCTGGTTACATTTGTCTTGATTCAAACTGTTTTTTCCTCAGTATCATCGCTGTCGAACTAAACACACACACTGCAAAAAAAAGTTAATTAAAGCTTGAATTAGGTATTTTTTTTAAATCTTGTTTTGACTAGATTTGGATGACAGTAGGGTTAGTCTAATTTCAATCACAGTGATATATTATTCCACATTTAAAGCTGGGGTCTGTAACTTTTTTTTCATGAACACTACTAAATATGACTATAAAGAGTCCTATAGTAACATTTTAGACCACAACATGCTATCTTCATCCCATATTTCTTTTTGAATACTAGTAAAATAGAGCCCTGTGAGTCACTATTTCACTTTTTGGGCTGAGAGCTGATTGGCTGAGGCTTGAGTTTTCCTATTTCTGCCTAAAAAAACAGATATAACGAGGCCAAAACATACACACACATCATACACAAACTACTCAAAGGAAAAAGGAGTTGATTTTGTTACAAAGTTTCATTATTTGTGATTCAAAAGTTACATACCCCAGCTTTAAATTTGTGATGTCTTTGTTATTTCTCTATTTTTGATTTCATAACAGACATGTATGGCTTGTTCTGGTGGCAAATCTCAGTTCAAAACAGTCGAAACAGTTCTCAGACCAAGACAAAAGTACCTAATTCAAGCGTATATTATCTTTTTTCTCATTTTTGTTTGTTTTTTTTGTTTGTGGTGCAGGCGTAAGGGACACTTTTCCATTGACTTCTTCTGTTTGGCGAGACAGGACTACTGACACATTCCACTGTTGGGAGGGATTTTTTCTTCGGTGTCACCCCATGCGACGCTCGCTCTTCTTTAAAATATTCTCCTCACAAGCTGTAGTCCCACCAAAGAATATCGGCTCGCAGCAGCAGCACAGTGCAGTAACCTCCAAAAGTCACAATCAGGCAATAACTTAACATGGTGTTTTTGGATCATCTTCCACGCAGAGCTGCCTCACTGTTAAATTCAGAAATAAAAAACGTGTGTGTTTTTTTTACGCTCAGTCTTTACCCCATTTGTATTTTATTAATGTCATAATTTAATCTATTTTTATTCTATTCGCCACGTGAATATAACACATTGCTGATGCTGTAGCTTTACTGCTATTGTACAAAAATGACATTGTAGAGAACAAAAAATGAAAAAAAATTAACTTTCCTTTTTTACGTTAGTGTGCCATGCTATAGATGAACTAACATGAAAACAAATCCAAACCTTTAATATACAATGGTCACCTGCACAAAATGAATGTAACACGTGACTTACTCCCATCTAAAAATGGCTTTATTACTATTATCTAAAATCATCCGTGGCCGTGCATGACGCAATAAATCAACACTGCAAAATAATTATAAACTATAAGGTAATAATTGCTTGAATCTATTTTTTTTTTCTTAATTTCAGCACATTTGGACCATCTTTAAACCAAATTAACCAATGGGACAAAGCCATTTAAAGCTCTTAAAAGTTTAATTCATTTTCTCATTGTGAGGGAGAAATTTCTTGTATCTTTTTGAAACAAGATCATTTTGCTTTGTCCCATTAAAGATATATAGGAGGATTTTCTACTTCCGGGTGGATCATCAAGCCTATTGGTCCTGCTAATTGTCAATCATTCTGAAATAAGACCAGAGAGATTTGTTCAAAAAGTGGAGAGGGCAGTTCTTTCCTAAAATTTGGGAAAATCCTCCTATAAGATACATTTTGCCAAATTTGAGCAGTTTTTTGGCTTGTTTTTCATCACTTTTTGCAGTGAACATTTGATCCCTTTTGCAGTGACAAATATAAATACCATTAATGTCTTGAAAGGGTTGAATTTTCTGCCATTTTACCCTCATTAGCTTATAACTCAATGTATACAACGAGACCCACGTCTGTCACATAACCGTGTGTTTTGTGTCATTAGAGGAAAAAAGGGGAATCCGATTATTTTTAGCATTAAGGTAGAGTTTGAGTGACCTTCACGACAATTACCAAAATGTGCTTCTACGTAGTGCGCTGAAATGCTTTGTGTTAGTTTTCCAAGTTAGTGGTAAAAAAAAAAAAATACTGCCTTCCAAATCACAGACAATACCTCCAAAGCTTTATGTTTGATGTTTTAGAAATACGATAGAAAAAGGCAGCGGCTTGCATTCTGGCATGTGACAAGAAACAACCGAGCTTAGAGTTCTAAAAATGTTGAAGAATAAATATATACAAATAATAATATAATGTCCGCCTTCATTGTTATATAGGTACTAGTATTTTGGAAGCCCATAAGAAATCGTTTTTGTAGTTTGTCTTGAATTTTTTACAAAAGTTATTCCTTGCTCCCGGGCTTCCTGGTGAGGCGTTCAATGTTCGGAAATAAAAAACGAGAAATCACACGTTAATTGCGTTTTTAAATAAAGTTTGATTTTGTATCATAGCTATGCACTCGTAACAATTTAGCTCAAGGAAAACACCAAGATATGTCCATAATTATAAGGAAAAAAATATGTTTTAAGGGGTAACGATTATAATTCCAATTTGTTTGCTTATTTTTCGGGGGTTTTTTTTGCGTGTGTGAAATGTTGTTTTGAATTCACGGATTTTGTTTAGAGAGCCTCAGATTGCTGTTCCACTGTTTTTGATTACTTCCCGGGTGTAAAATCTCATTAGTGCTGGCGTGTTTTTATTCTCGTCTTTGTTTTAGCGTTTATTCCTATACTTTTGGGGTGACATCTCATTATTTCAATTTGTTAAATGCGTTAAATGTATACACTTTTTTCTTAGCCTAATCTTTTGAAAGTATGTTACAAGAATGGGTATTTTACTGGCTTTATAGAATGTCTCAATATTAAAAATCGCTCAAGAAGGATCATTTGAACCTTTATACAAATTGAGTATTCGCTACTGCGCTTGTGTTTCCATTACGATGTTGTAATCATTTTCGTTGTAGAAAAATTGAGTGAATTTATATTAGGCTCTTGGCAAAACTAATAATAACTTTGTGAATCGACCAGATGGTTTAACAGACAAACAGCTTCGTCAAATAGAAGAATATAGCTATTTTGAATTGTCGTCTTTACTAACTGTAGGTGAGAAGGGGCTCGCGTCGTGGTGAACTATGTTATAGCTTGTTATTCACTGTTACTTTTGATCATTTTTTCGGTCTCCGAGGTGAATCGAGTTATTAATGAGAATTTGTATGCTCACATATGCATATTGTATATGTGTAGAAATGTAATCACACTTTGTCTTGAATTTACATTAAACTGTTAAGTCACGGCACATGTCTCCTGTTTTCTATTATTGTGGAATTGTTTTGTTTTTTTCACAACATAATAATATATATCTTTGCAACAAGAAGGTTTAGGGTTCTTTTCTGTGTGGAGTTTGCATGCTCTCCCTGTGCCTGTATGTTCCCCCTAAATTCTTAAGATAAGAATGTGTGGGAGATAGGAAGTGAGGGAGGAGGTGAGTGAGTGATTGAAGAGTCAGGCTGTTAATAACATTTGTCTTTGTATAATTAATTCACAACAGAAGTCATCTCCGAGGACTTCACAAGGTTTTCACAAACAACAGATTATCAGTTTTAAACAGTTTGAACACAGAAAATGTAATAATAACAAACATCACTTCTTCTGTTCTGTAACTGGTGATTCAACATTGACAAATCTCCACCGAGGGACAAGCATCTCTTCACCCTTTAGTAGTTTGCTGGATCACTTTTCGATTCACTGTATCTACTTTAAGCTTGGAACATAGATTTACCACTTTGGGGCATCTCTATCACTTTGTTTTAGACACTTTTGCCACCAAGCTGCATCTGCACCATTAGGTAAAGGCATATAATAAAAAAAAATGGTTTTAAAAAAAGAAAATACTGGATAACCAATGTCCATAAATGTTAATATCTGTCTATACATTTCTTTTAAAGTCCCTTGCGTGTCATCGTGTGTGGAGTGAATTGAAAAATGCCCAAACACTCATTAACTATCACAAGCTAAATTAAATATATACATTAAACTATCTTCAATATCAACAGAAAGGTTGTCTTCCAAACAATCTCACAATAGATCTTGGTATTTCCACATTCTGACTGACTATGGGATAATTAGAAGGAGAAAAAAAGCAACGACACCCACTCACGGGCCTTAATGTATATATAATCTTTATATATAATGGTTGAAATTAAAATAATAATCAATTACTGAATGAATAAAGGGTTTTGCACCATAGGCTATTTCTATTACAACAGGTCCTGGGCGAAACCAATGCAGTGGCAGACACAGAACTGTCCACTAGATGGCAGTAGAAAACAGCTTTCAACGGGATCACATTACTGTCACAGGAACATGGATCTATTAACGTATAGGAATCTGTGTTTCTCAAACTAGTCATTCTATTAAAGTCTAATTTCCCCCCCTAATTTTTTATCTCATGTTTTCTAATAAAATATATACAGCATGTGGTCTTCGACTTTCTGTAAATCAAACGAATAATGAGAGGAAAGAAGTGCATCAACTATAATTAACTCTATTCTGAAACTATTACAACTCCTAGAGCCGTCACTTTGACTGCTCCCATTCATGTTTTTCCACACGATTTATTTAAAGTAAGAAACTTTTAATAAATGCTTGTGTTTGATATATTTTGAATGACTACAAAAGATATACGAACTGCTGACAGTAAAAAAGTGTGTTACTATGGCAACTAGTACTAACTCTCCTCAAGGAGTTAATCTACGTACATTTCAAATATAAAATGCAATTTAATCAAAATTATGATATCGAAATAAACTACATATAGATACAAAAAAGTTATGAAGACTATAAATATACATGAGCTGAGTAATTACACTTCCAAAACTAAAAGCCGTCAAATTGACTGCTCTGGGAGTTCAAATGTCAAATATACAGTCCATCATTGATACATCGCTGCTTGCTACACATATATGCGCAAAAGTCGGATGTAACGTTGCCTTGGAAGCGGCAGACGCTGGAGCTGCGCAGAACCAACCTAGTTTAAAGCCCGTGATGACAGACACACGCAGCAGCCAATCAGCGACACGCATCTTGAACAATCACCCAATCATCACTGCGAGAAGGCGGGGCATTCCCAATCCTCAGGACGAGGGACGGGATCTGTAACTAAAAGAGTATCTGGAGTGCGCTGCGTCTGGTCACGCCGTAGTCATTTACATTGACACAAACTTGGAAGCCTCGCAGGTGTGCATGGAAAGGATATATGTCACACTGTATGCTGATATGACCTCCATTTACGCACAAAGGAACTGAGTTTTTGGCGTTTTTTTGTGGTGAGTCTGTCTGCATGCGTAGCTATTTGGGGGTGAATGAGAAGGCGAGAAGATTTTGAGGCAAAGGGTGATGTTATGTTGTGTTAGCCTGTGAGGAAAGATGTTGCGCATTCTCTTATTTTGGGGTTATTACTGTGGGACTAGAGCATGGATCTATTATGACTAGACGCACAAGCGAATGGGTAACGGGACGTGATGAGAGAGTGCAGGCTGCAGGCTAAGCTAGTGCTCTAATAGTCAGTCAGGATTTACAACAAGAATGACAAGGAGGTCCATAGCATCATCCTGCTGCTTCTTTGCTGTGTCTGCATGTCTCGGCCCTTTCTATTAGCTACTATGATGTTTTATAGGCCTACGTTGATACAGCTGGGCTTCTGCCATAGGTTTAATGACTGAAGTTAGTGCTAGTTCATCATTACAGGGCTAGTAATTGAATGAATGAGTGTGCAACTTCTCTACTTTAGGGACGTTTTGTATTCATGAGAGAGGTATTGAGGAGAAGGGTTAGTATAAGCCTAAACCATAACTCAGTCTTGTTTTCTGGCTTTTTCTGATATGTGTATGAGTTGGACTGATGCATTCACAGATCAAAGTAGCCAGGCTTACTTTTCCATGATAAAGTACCCCCTATATGCCATATGTTCTGACAATACTCATATTTCTTTCCTTAGATAACACACACTGTTTGTTTCTAGACAGAGAATTGTAAAAGTCAATTGATGAGAACCACAAAAGGCTGTCTTCACCTGCATGTGATATTTGTCATACTTGTTACTTTAAAGTGTTGTGAGTCACTATTTAAGGCTTTGGGCTGAGAGCTGATTGGCTGAGCGAGGGTGGTCATCTCTGTTCCACTTATCTGACTGAAAAGGCTGATCTCGCAGCAGCAGAAGCCAAAAAACACATTGGTGGGATTGCTATAGTGATAGAACTAAACTGTATTGAGAGCAAGAACTAGTGAGATGGTGGGTTTTAGGTACCCCAGCTTTAATATAAACCTAAGCCTGATGAGTCATTCTTGTTTCTGGGTTTCTATGTTGTATGTGTATGGATTGGAAAAGGCTAATGAATCACAGATCAGATACTAACTAACTTACTTACTTAATTTGAATTCTGTCAATACATAACATTGCGGTTTTTCTCCTCACCACAGATCAACATTCGCCATGAACGGACTGTTATAAGTTGAGGACCACGAGAGGCAGCCTGGACCAGTATTAGTTATGATCAAACTCAAAGTGGAGGCTATCCCTTGATTGGCCCTGGACGACGACGATGGCAGCCGCGGCGTGTGGCGTGGGTTTGGCTCTGATGTCCTGCCAGGCCCAGCGAGTCGTGTTTCTGTGGATTGTGGTGTTGATAACAGCGATCGGGGCGGACACCTCTGTTTCAGGTAAGACATCGCTTTTTCTGACGTATTTTTTACCCAAGTCACTTATGTAACGAGTTCAAAAGGTTGCGTTCGGGTTGTAGAATTGTATTTCAGTTGGAGAACAGGTGCCAGAGCAAAGAGATTATTATTTGATATTTTTCTTATGCCTGTCCTTTCTACTAGCCAACATCAGGCATATGTTTTTGAATATTGTCACCACTTCTAAACACCTTAATGATAATATAATGAGACATAGTTGTTCTCCACTGACAAAAATGATGTGGAACTTTGTGATAGTTTTTGTTGCATGTGGATTGGCCCAGGGAATACAGAGATGTGTGTGTTTAACTAGCTCTAAACATGGAGAGAGCCTTTCAGATTTATGCAGCTACAATCTAGACCAGTCTTCCTGAAAATGTGAGACAGGCTTCTTCTCTGACAAGGTTCAAATCCAGGTTGTAGCTTCACTTTTTTTAATGTTCTGTGCTTCCCTATGATTTTATTTCCTTGTGTGATTGTCGCACCACCTGTATGCAAAAGCCGGATCGTGTCACACTTTTGAAGCTCAGCAGGGCAGGATCTTGTCAGTGTTGTGATGGGAGACCTCTGAACACCAGGTGACATAGTGGGGTGGCTGCAGCTGTAAAGTGTCATACTGTTGGTGTGTCCTTAGGCAAGACACTTCCCCCACATTGCCTAGGAATCGTGTGTGTGTGTGTGTGTGTGTGTGTGTGTGTGTGTGTGTGTGTGTGTG
>JAPMNZ010874223.1:0-11026 GCA_029875035.1 Pomatoschistus microps
TTAGGGGGGGTTTCCCATGGACCAGTGAATCCAATCTCAACGTAACATGCATGACAAACGTGACTCTTTTTGCAGGCAGTAGTGTGATCTATTTGTGACCTATTTTTGTCATAAAGGCTTGCACTTATTCAAGAACCAGCATTGATAACTTCATAAGTAAGACTATCTATAGAACTTTTAATCACTTCTCAAAACCCACCTGTTTCACCTTGCCTTTCCGTAATTTATTTCTTCAGCGTTAATTTCATATGTTTTGTAAAGTTCTAAATGTCTTTGATTTTTTTTAAAAAGCACTATATTATTATTAATATTATCATTATTATAAAGAAAGAGTTAGGAGGCAACGCTTTACATAAATTCAACAAGGGAATTTGAAAACACGAAAATGTATATTATATTAAAATGTTGATGTTCAGAGAATATTTGACACAGCAGAGTAGAGCTGCAGACCTGCTTGAAGAAGTTGGTGATGGTGAGGGTGGCTGGTCTGAATCCTGTCAGGCTGCAGGCCTCGTCTCCACTCGTGGTCCTCTCCAGGGAACGCCTTCCCATGATGCTTGAGTTACGACGTTCAGACCATGAGCCTTTTCTCTCTGTAAAGAAATAATAATGATTCTCTACTCAGTCATAACCTCAGTCAACACACAGATGTTGTTTACAAGTTGCAAAGGTTTGAGCCATAAATACACTTGGTGAGAAATAAGGGTTCTTAGTTTGTGATTAAAAGCCGTTATGTTGAAAATGTTGAATATATTACTATAATGTTACTTTTCCTGTATTTTTCTTTGAAAGCATTATGTATTCTTATTTCTAATAAATATTGTAAAATGTATTGTTCCAAAAATGCAATTGTTTTAAACCTGATACTAGTAAAGACCAGAATAATCATGTTAGTTATGAACAATAAAAATGAGCATGATTATATATATTTTTAGCTGCTATTTTTTTTACCTCAAATTATATTATTTATCTGAAGCTAAAATACAGGCCAAAGTCGAGGTACTGTCTCGGTAAAAGTAAAACATTAAAAGACCAATATGACAGTATTTGGTTAAAACATTTTCAGAGTTGATACGTTGACAACCAAAGCAAACACACCTGACAGGCTCATCTCCATCTCTGTGTCTCTCTCCAAGCTGCCAGCACTGTTGACAATGTTCATGAGATGTATTGCAGTCCAAGCAAAAGGCATTCGATATCGGCCCAGGCGTTGACAGAACTGCTCTGATTGGCCTCGAAGCTTCTCCAATTTTTCTTTATTCTATAAACAACATTTCCGTAAATATAGACTCAAATTGCAGACAATACATTTTTCAATAGTTGTACAGTAGTTGTGCAGTGTACCTTGGCAGCATCTGACTCTTTAAACACCATGTAAGGTTCAGCGCACTCTCCAATATCACCTTGTTGTAGAACTTTCTCCAACTGTATTTACACACGAAAAATATCAACAAAAAAAATAATAATATAGACAAGAAACAAATGGCATCAACGCAGTAAGAGGCCAGCTCTACCTTTATGACCAGAAAGACATCTTGAGATGGGTAGGTAATTGAAAAGACAGCAGATCGGGCCAGTGTTGAGATGGCTGCAGTCTGAATGTGGGGACGCAACATGCCTTTTGTTTGCTCAGAGTTTAAATCAAAGAAAAAGTTTTCTGATATCTGTAAACACACAAAAACAACAAAATACAACATGTATTACAGGATGTTGTAATGAAAACATAACATGGCCAGGCTCCTAAAGCGATTCCCTGGGTGAAAGCAGTGTTCATGACAAAAATCCAATGTGTAGTCTTCATACTAGAACTCTCACAACACATTAAAGGACAGTTCTGCTCAAAGTCAAGCATAATAACAGTAAGACAAAAGTATTGCAGAAGTAAAGTAAAGAAGTTACTTTCTTTAGAGAGAAACTAACTAAAGTAACAGGTTACGATTTAAAAGAAGTAAAGAGTAATGAGAAAAGTTACTCTTTAAAAGTAACTTCCCCAACACTGATCTTTTCATATGACTTTGGTATCTTGGAAACATAAACATTTATACTATATACATAGATAATTTTGTAATTTGCGGTTAAGAAAGCACCTCGGATTATACATATTGCATATCAAGAGGACTATTTTGAAAAATGACCAAACAACTCAGAGCTGAAGAGGCACTGAACAAAGAATAACAGCTTACCTTTTTCTTTTCCTTGACATCGTATAAGGCCAGACTAGCAAATATAGGCTCAATTTCGATTTCAAACCTTCAACAGAAGATGAAAAGCAAAGGATCAGCAGAAAGAAGCAGTGAAATAAAACAGCTAAGGGCTATTGTCTGAAATAGGCTGTCTGCTTCTTACTTCAAGGACAAGCACTTGACGAGTAGCCTCTGTCCAAAGTGCTCTTTAGGTACTTCTGGAACACAATGGCGCTCAATGGGCTCCTCCTGATGAAATACACACCATCCTATTATTAACTAAATTACTGTTGTCATAATACAAAAACGTCTCCCTGACACCTTTCTGAACCCGACATACTCAATGCCACTAAAAAGGGGGTTTAAAATAGCTTCTAATAACTTCAGTCTACATACTTATCTTACTGTATACTATACTTATATAGATTTATACCACTCAAACTCATGGTCCGACTTCTTTCATCATTAACATTAGTTTAAATTATGTTTTTGTTTTTGTTAAGTAAGTATGATTAATATATCTCATAAATGAGTCTCATTTTTGACAAGCCTTGAAATATTAGTGTTATCCATTTCAATGATTATTCAGAATAATTATGACTAATCATCTATAACAAGGATAAAAGCGATTTGAACAACTTTCAAAAAAGCACTATACACTTTTCTATCTTCAGCCCCATGTTTAAATATGTTATATGTAAATGTTTTGTAAATATGCATTGTAAGACATTTCTAAAGGACATAGAAATAATAAAACAACGTGTCAATGACTAAAAGAGTCTTTAGTTGCAGCGTGCATGTAAGTTGTAAGTACATTAAATGTACCTCGTCCAGAGCAGGGTGCAGAGCAAACAGCTCACGATGGCGACTGGTTTTGCGCTGGTCTTCATTGTTTCTGTCAATATCCTCATTGGGAGAACGATCGAGGAGGTGAGGCAGGAGGGGATCAGGAAGAGAGTTCTTCAAGTCAAAAATGCTGCAGGCCCAGCTGCCCCTGGGAGTGTCATCGATGGACATGGATCGCCGCTTCAAGTCGTCCTGATGACAAACCAGACCGTACATTAAATCAGTCAGAAATCATTGTCTACCTCTGAGTATGCAAACAAACTAAACAGATATAAGTCGTTTTCAAAATGCAGTTGATTGTATTTTATTTTAAGATTAATATTAAGAGATCATTTATTCGTCCCACAGTGTGGAAATGTCAGTGTTGCAGCAGCAGTTACAGAACAGTAGGAATGAGCACAAAGAGTGCATTCGCCGATGGTGGGATGTGTGAAAAGATATCGGTAGAGGGCATCCGCACACTTTCCTCAGTAGAAGAAACAAAGAAGATGGCCGCAGTCGTAATGCAATATTTTACAATATCAGAAAAAGATCAGCATTATGCAGTTTGCGATACATGTTCGAGTGAGATTTCAAGAGGGACTGCAAGAAAATCATTCAACACAACAAATCTCATTGGACATTTGAGAAGCACGCATGCACAGCGATTGCATTGCATTCTTAACTCTCTACTAAATAAATAAAAAAACATACAAATAAAATCTATAGCTTTAGCATAATAAGGAAGCATTCTACAGGGGAACCATTAATGTAAGTACAAGTATATAAATATACCTGGTCATCTTGGTAGCTGCTGGTCTCTGGCATTTCATCCGCTTCAAAGATTTGCTTGGGGAGGCCTTTCTGACGCTCCTTTTGTTTGTCAAGTGCATTGGGATTAAAACCTGTACCGAGCTTGTGATATCTAGAATGCAATTTAGAAAAAAACAGTTATTAAAAATGCCAATGTATCTTTAGCCTACTAGATAACTTTAGCAATTACGATTACCTTCTGTTAACAATCGCCCAGTCTTCTGTGTACGATCGCACACAGTCTCTGACATGTGCATCAGTGTCTCTGTAAGCAAACACAAGAGGACCATCATAATCTTGATCTTGAGACAAATATTGATCTTGCAATTTGTGTCTGTACCAACTAGTATATTGACTGAATTTATTGTATTAAAATGCAAAGGGTAAATCAACTATAACATGCATATAATTACATTTGAACAAAGTATAAACTAATCACAATCATGTTATTATTTGGGTGGCCAAAAAAGTGCTATAAAGGAAACATTATTTTTATTATTATTATTAACCTACATTAATCCCACCTCACCACCAACAACTGCTCTTTGGATCTTACCCTTCCTCTGGGACGGCCTGGACCACTGTGCGACACTCCCGCGGTGTGTAGATAACTTCGATGTCATCAGGGGGAAACTCAATTAGGTCTCTGAGGGGTCCCGACTCCACAATTGGAGGGTGCGTGATTAAGTACTCCTCGAAATCCACGGGGTCCACTGCTTCCGTGAGTGGCACCTGGTGTGTACATTGAATTCAAATACACTTTTCAGCATTATGCGAGTCTCCATAAATCAAATCATTATTATTACTTGCAAAAACCCATTTCAATTAGCACTATGCCTTTAGCACACATGGCATACCTCTGTTTAAGCATTTACTGCAATGGGGGAGTCTGCCTAAAAGTCTTCCTGAAAATCTTCAAATCTAGGTTTCGATTAGATGTGCTTTATTTATCTCACAGAGGAGAACAGTTTAGTGCATGCTTCCTTTAAAATGGGTGCTTCCTTTAAAATGGGTGTACTGAAAATATGTATGTATTTGTATGTATTATAATTTTAATGCTGTCATATAAGTCACACATAGACCTGGATAAAATTGTGAAGTAAACCTTCCTTGACAGTGTTTCAAGTAATACTCTGTAGTTGTAGTTTAATATAGAGTATGTCTGGTCCACAAGAATGTCCTTCAGGAAAGGTTTATTCCAACTAAAGAAATATGTATCTAAACTTAGTTTAAAACTTGTTGTTTGCGAAGAGCCAAATACTGATTGTGGTATAACAAGAATTAAAACAAAACATTCTTGATATTAGATAGTAGATTAGGCATGTCAAAGTCAGGCCTGTGGGGCAAAGTCCCGCCCGTGAGGTAAATTTTACTGGCCTATGAATTTCAATTATCTTTATCACAGTAACTTGCAGCATTGAAGGTAAAGGGCTACTGTGGCATTTTATGAACTATTGTCACAGGAAAACAACTATATAATTTATCTCTTCTCAAAAGTTAACAAACATGTAATTAGAAGTTACAGTTACTTTATTTTTTTCCCCAAGTACATCTTTTGATGATATCTGGTCCACATTTTTACCACTTTCATACTTCTGCTAAACTATGCATCTAAATATTGGTAAAAAATGAAATCACTGTAAAGCTAACTACTGACGAGCAAATATTATAACATTGTTCATATATTATATTGTATGTTCTTTACTTAATTGACCCATAGAAGTACTAATCCTTCTAGACCTCAACTACAAATTTGGCATACAGAGATTTTCTTTGTATACATCCCATCTCATTAAAAGTGACTATTTTGTGTTGCTCACCGTGTTGCTTGTTGCTGCCCCTGCATTGGGGTTTTTGAAGAGCTGTGGAGACCCTCCATACTGTCCAGCAATCTGCTTTCTGACATCTGCCGCCACAGTTCTGAAGAGGGACAAAAAGGCAACTTAAAACACCATCATTATTATTGTTGTTATCTATTTAAGTCCACAACCTTTTTTTTTACTTAAAGTGAAACATATTGGTACTCCAAAAACATTGGTACTCTTATGAGCTGATTTACTAAACAAGACTGTTCAAGTCCTGTGTAATAAACCTGGTTAGAATGTCTGAAATTGAAAATGATCACAAAATACTGTAATATAAATGCAATAACTACTGTAATATAAATGCAATAGCATTTATATTACAGTATCTTGTGAATATTACTGCAAGTGACATTTTCTATTAATATTGTGAATTATTTGTAAGGAGACACAACAGTGTAGTAACAAACATGACGTTTGCTTCCCATGAGTGTAGTGTTTGTATTAAGACCAGTGGTGGGGATAGCCTTTGACAGGTAGCACAAAGCCCTTTGTTAAGGGTATTATTACTTTGATCTGTCTGAGAGGCGGAGAGATTAAATAGTCGCAATAGTCGCAGTGGGAGGTGTGTTGTCTTCTCAGACAGACTTTAATGTGAGGCCCATTCACAAATGTAAACATTAGAGCCTTTCAGTCACTGTGTCGGGTGTTCATCATGATCTTAGAACATAGATCAGAGGTGATAACAGATTAAGCACCGCCTGCAGGACTCGGAGAATGAACAGGACTCGCAGACAGTGACATTCTGAGTCTGTTATTTTATGTCGCCTCTTTGTTTGCTTGGATAACAGCAGGTCTCCGTGGCCGTCAGGGTGGGTCTGAGCATCTTTCCGATACAGCTAACGCTAGCAATGATTCGGCCACTCGGGCCTCAACCATTGGGCTTACTCCCCTCAGTGGTGGTCTACAAACGACCTGTATGCGAGGCCATACATGCGCCTAGTATCAGCTGTGTTCAACATGTATTTACCTGCTAATTTTCTGTGCGAAGGCGCGGCGTTCAGCCATGGCAGAGGCCGCAGATGTGCTTTAGATTTCCCAAGCAGGGAGTAGGCAGACTGGGCTTTCCACTCACTCACCAACACAGGGAAAACCACGGGAAAACGGGAGAATGGGCTGGTTACCGTAAAGACACTATTAGTGCGCACAAGATATGCGCACTCTGTGAATGGCCATCACACACCCACGCGCGTGTCGCGGTGATTTACGGTAAACAAGGCGCAGAAGGCACAGAACTTCACAAAAACAAATAATGCATATATTAGCAAATATATATTTTGTGACCATAGAGTGACTGTAGAGTAAAGTATATGCGTTGGCAACGATACTATAATATCAAAACATGTACATAATATTTTTCCCGCTCGTCCGGATTGTCTCTGCTGAAGAATCAAGCATACTGAGCCCATGAGCTCTCGTTGCCAGTGAAAAATCGCGAGAATAATGAATCCAAGCGTAAACATTGGTCATCGCAGTGAAGTGTGAAGTTAAAACATGGATATATAATAAACGAAGCTACATGTATTTAATCATGCACACACACGCAAACACCAGAGAGTGACGAGAAATGTACAGGTGGGAATAATGGGACATCCACTGAAGGTAAGAGTTCTGTGAATATGTGTTTGTACCGCTATTTGTTGAACTGGAACATTTAGCTGTTGTGTGTGTGATTTTGCTTTAGACGCTGTAAGCTTGTGGGGATGGGTGTCAGTCTTCGCTGGCTTAAATGGAGAATATAGGGAGCGAGGAGGTGGAAAAAATAAAGACAAAGTTCTTGTCAGTGTGGCATAATGTGAAGTACAGTAAGTATGTTGCCCTTGGCCAGTTCTGCACTACTTCAACATGTCATGTTAACCCGTACACAAAGTGTTGCTCTGACCCTAGACCAGTTGTAATCCTCTAAACACTTCAATCTCTAAACTGTGTATCGTCACATTTCTGTGAGTCAGTTCTATAAATAGTCATGCAAACGTTTTTCTTCTCAGGAAAATAAGACTATGTGATGTGTTTTTTGTTTGTGTGTGAAGCAATGTAAGGCTAATTATGTTATGTTTTTTTTAAATTCCTTTCAGGTTGGGCTCTCAAGTCCAAGACCTCTTTCAGCAGAAACTCTCCAGTACTTTTACTGGGTAAATGTTACCATTTCAAGGCTGAAGGTTTGTCTAATCATTTGAACTCTGTTAGAATTGCAATCATATTATCAGCATTATCATAATCAGTATTGGTGGTGCAAGATCTCATGAAGTAGTTTCAAAGGCAAGTGCTGTAATAAGTCTGACTCTATTGCGTATACGTTTTGCAAAATTATTATTATTATGTAAAATATTGTCTCTTGTTTCATTCACATCAAACCAACTCTTTGTGTTTTTTATCACGCTAAAAGGGTATGCATTCATGTAAAACTGATTCACACACATTCTCGGAGATATGACTGAAAGTCATGTAATCAATTGGACAACAAATTACTAACTCCCATTGGACACTGAGGCCTCAAACCTCCATGTACTTAGAACGAAGCAAGACTGATGGATTGTTTTATTTAAAGTATTCATTTCAAACATGCACAAACAAAACAACATAATCTACACAGTTCAAGTATATAATAAACAAATAATGGAATATAGTATTAACATATTTTTCAGATGATGATGACGATGAGAGCCCCACAGAAGAAGCCTGTTGTGAGGCCACAGATGAGGACTGCGCCATGGGAAATGTTGAGGCTTTCCGGAGAGATTTTGCCTCTCGAGTTTGGCTCACTTACAGAGAAGAGTTTCCCCCCTTGCCTGGTTCCTCTCTCACCTCTGACTGTGGCTGGGGATGCATGCTCAGGGCGGGACAGATGATGCTGGCTCAAGCCCTCGTTCTTCACTTGCTTGGTAGAGGTGGGTGGAAACTTTATCATCTGATTTTCAATTGTTCACATGCAAAAGTCAAAAGTCAGTACATTAGACCATTTTCAAACCACACCTGCTGCAGTCAGCTGACCGACTGGAAGTCTCATTTGCATCTGCCCCCTCCAACCATTAACGAACCGAACGAGTTAAAAACTGTTCGGTTTTTAACTCGTTCGGAACATTTTATGGCCTGTAGTTTGAACTACAGTTACTGCAGTGTAAATAGGGCGTACATGCTCTGGTTTCAACCCAGTTATTCCTGGAATTGTCTGGTAGACCTTCTAGCCCCAGTCTTGTCTAAGTTTAGTTTTAGGATTATGCTATTCTTTATACAATTCATACATACTATATTGACTTATAATTCAATCATTGTTGATAAATGGTACAATGTATATGTTTTTCTTTATTTGCAATTTTTATAATTATACAATACATTTTGGGTGGAACGTCTTTATTAAAAGGAATAGCCCCCTGAGATGTAAATGGTTGAATAAATTACTCTTATGGCTTAAAAGATGGTTTACTGTACTTATCCTGCTATATTGTTTGCGTGTCATTGGCATAGAATTATTACAATATTATCATTTGTCAAAATACATGAGCCATACTGTAGATTATCCACCTTTCTTAATGTGTTTCGTCCAAATTTCGATGGTGTGATTACTGGTCTGAACACAATATATCTCTAAGGTTAAGAATTATAAGAACTTATATAAAGTTCAGTCCCTTTGAGATTATAAACTCACACGCCTCATGCCATGCTTTTGTAATTCAAAGAAACTTATAATTCTCATTGAAGGAAGACGATGAGAATATTATTTAGCCATTTTAAAGAAATATTTAAACGTATACTTTTCTAATTTAAAATATGTCATGTGTAAAATATTTCCCTATAAAATATATAATTAGATTTTGAGCACATTTATTGATCAATTTCACACTTGATCATTCAAGGTCACTTTGTAGTGCTTTTGACTTGGGTCTTGAACATTTTATGGCCTCAACCACTCCCCTTTTGTCTGCCTTAATCTCCCTCCCAGTTTGTGGGGACAACTGTTAAAGTGAAATACTGGGGCACCCAAAGTTATACCTGAACCAGCCAATGAGTAGAGAGCTCACTCCCTACAACAAATAGTGTACAAATAGTTCAAAGATATTAGCTGGAATGAAAGTAGAGGTAAAGTTATTAAGCACATATAATACAACTATTTCTGTAAGCATTTATAAATCATTTGGCGATTATAAATAATTTCAAACGAAAGAAGGCAGATGTTCCACAAATATCATAATTTCATACTTGCCGATTAATTTCTTTTGTTATTTTTTAAGCTATTGAAGGTTTAAATCTGTCTCTATCAATGTGAAACTATGTACATTTTATGGATATCATGGTTCAACTTCAAGTTGACATTTCTGTATCAACATCTCCACAGACTGGATGTGGTCCGAGGCGCTTTCGCTCCAACCTTTAGACACAGAAACATGGACCGCCTCCGCAGCCAAACGTCTTGTGGCTTCCCTCGAGGCGTCAATGCAGGGTTCTCCTGGATCCTCTCAGCTCAACGCACCAGGAAAGAACCCAGCCCAGGCTCTTGGCTCTGCTGAAGAAGCCGATGTCCACATGAAGGAAATGTACCACAGAACTTTGGTGTCCTGGTTTGGAGATAGCCCGTCCTCCCAGCTGGGACTCCACACACTTGTCCAATTGGGTTTACTGATGGGCAAACAGGCTGGAGACTGGTATGGCCCTGCAATTGTAGCTCACATCCTCAAGTAAGTCCCACACCTACAATCCAGATTCAGTTGATAATAGATTTTATTCTATCATTCTTGCCTTTCTCTTGTATTGATTGCCTACTTCTGTCTCTAAGAAAATCTGTTGAAGATGCAACAGACCCCATATTGGACAGGATAACAGCCTATGTGTCCCAGGATTGCACAGGTATGAAATATGAAGATGGAAGCAAACTGGTAAAGTGTAGCTGTGGTGTAACCAGCCAAGTCACAGTTCAGGTCCGAGGAGAGGTCTCCACAGTGAAAAAGCAAATAGGGAGTCCTATTTTTTGACTGATATGAACAGACAAATGGCTCTTGTCTGACCTTTCGTATTGATTGTTCGTAGTGTACAGTGCAGATGTCATGGACAGTCATAGAGCACCGGGGGCAGGGCAGGACAAATCTGAGGCCACTTCTCTGCCACATAATGAACAGTCCTGCAACGAACATCCCGACAGTCGCGCTGTCATTATTCTAATACCAGTGCGGCTCGGAGGAGAGAAGACCAATCCTGACTGCTTCAACTTTGTTAAGGTAATGTTGTTGAAATGTATTGTACTAATTAGATTTAGCTGGGTTTTGCTCTTTTCTTTCTTTTTTTCGAATAATAACATTCACAAACAAAACCATCATATGTAAATGAAACAAAGAACAAAAATATGTAGCC
>JAPMNZ010874257.1:0-20058 GCA_029875035.1 Pomatoschistus microps
GGCACTTCTGACCACTATCAACCATTCACACACACACACACACACACACACACCAGACTCATCCCAGGTAATGTGGGTGTCGTTTTTGTCTTGCCTGAAGACACAACAACAGTTTGGCACTTTTGCAGCCGCCCCAGTGTGGCAGCTGGTGTTCCCAGAGGTCTCCCATCACAGTACTAACCAGGCCCTGCCCAACACAGTTTCAGAGGTCGGACGGGATCTGGCTTTCGCATGTAAGTATATGGCCACATTAACACAATCAATAATATGTAGTGAAATTACTAATATTTTTTGTATTAGACATAATATTACTATAGTACATTGTTGAACGATCCAACCCCATGTAGGAAGCTCCCATGAGTTACTGCCAAGACTGAGTTGTAAACAGTGTGTCACAAAAACCTGCCCTGGGTCATACATAATTCCCCTTTGATAGTTTGATAGTATTAAATCATGTGAAATTACATTACTAAATTGAAATCATGTATGAAGAACTGTGTCTGTGTGCTAATTTAGTTTGCATGCCTCTTGCTAAATTTCTACAGGAACAGCCTTACAACAATGGTAACGTAACAGCTGGCCTGCTGATGAAAAAGTTGATCCGATTCCTTCCACCCCTCTGCTCTGTTCCCTGCCAACTCAACAGATTTCCTCTCCCTTTCAGTCTGTCGTAAACAGCGTCGCCGTTTTTCACACCATTTCCATCGCTGTCGGCTGTAAAATGGGTTCACCGTCTTTAACATTCAATGCATATTCGATTACCATACAGCTTTATTCTGCGTGCGTCTGTCCCTTGTCTCTCTCAAACCTTCTGTCGCCCTGACTTAGCTATATTTGTTTCAGTGAAGGGTTTCTAATTTGGCAGAGGTCCAAGCCTGGCCGGTTCCCTCCATGATCTTTTCTCAGCTGCTCTCCCCAGCTGGAGCTACTCTCGGCTGGGTTGCTGCTCTCCATCTGGGCCCCCGTTCCTCTGTGGCCATGTGCAGCGTATGTGTGCGTTAGTAAGTCTTGTCTACATGACATTGTGAATGGGGTTGTGTGCCAGGAAGCAAAATAGTTAGTAAAGGTGTCTGTGTGTTTTTGTCAATTTGGTTTCCTAATGAGTAGAAAACATTTTTGATAATTGGCTTAAAGACCTGGATTAGAATTCTACACAGTTTCATGTTGTTGTATGGTGACAAAAACCACAGTAAAGATATCATTGACAGACAAAGTTACTAAAGAAGCAGAGGGAGATCACAAGTAAGATAAGATAAGATAAGATAAGATAGACTTTGTTGATCTCACACAGGAGAAATTTGCATGTCACATTTGGCATGGATAGAATCACTCAGATTTGTGCAAAAGACAGAAGTGTGCAAGTATGTCACAAGTTTTGTAGTGAATGTATTATGCTCATTTATCAACTTCTCCCTCGGCTGGGGCTTGTGCCATCTGCCACCTTGCCTCAGAACCAACCTCACCCACTGACCTTGTTACAACAGTGTCCAGTGTATGTATGTACTACTTACATTATCCAGGTGCTTCCACTCCTCTGCCCACTCTCTGTCGGTGAGCCGGTGGTCAATCACTTCCTCCTGGCGGGTCCCGTGCACAGCTGCAGAAGAAAGACAAAGGATATATCTATGTTAGAGTCAGCATATGCACCATAAAGTACACCTGTGTAAGAAGGCTTTCAAGAACTATTTTTTTTGCCTATGCTTTCTGAGATGTAATATGCTGGATAAAAGCCCATTTGAATTTGTTCTAAACTTGTCATATAAATGTGTATATTAATTTAAACATTTTTAAGTCAATAAGAATAACTCTTTTGATGATTCACTACTAGACAAGTCAGGCTAAAGACAATATACCAAAGTGCAACCAGATTAACCAATGAAATTCTCTCCACAAACACAGGCTTACAGCGTGTGGCCTAGAGTCTATATAAGCTTATCCAAGTGGGACAGGTTGTCAAAGAAGTCATCTCTCTTTTTGGGAAAGCACTAGCACACAGCATATATGGTTGTCACAGTTGTAGCACACAGGCATGTATGGCTATGGGCTTAATATAGGCACACTGCCATAAGGATTATCACACTGGACTGACAACTGGCCTTTGTTCTGTCCATGCACCCCACTTACAAACACCAGCTTTATACTTGACCCATTGTGATTACATGTGGTTTATTTAGCCACGTGGCTGCTGTCAGCTGTCGTACCTGTCTGTCGGTGCCTGTCGCGACCGTCTCTGTGTTCGCCGTGTCTATAAGCATCTCTGTACTGGTGTGCCATGGCCATGTCCTCTAGTCGGTAGTGCTGGGGTCCCATTTGGGGGTTGGGGGGGTGTGGTAGTCCGTTGGGTGGGTGTGTGGAGAGGCCGTTGGGGGGCGGGTGAGCGGGGAGTCCTGTGCTGGGGCTGAAGCGTTGGCTCGGGCTGATGGTGCACGGTCTCTTCGCCAGGTGCTCCGGGTGAAGGTCTCTGTCGGAGCTGTCTTTGGTCCTAAAGACACAATCAAAAATACTTGTTTATGAAAGTTCCAAGTGCATGAATTTCCTGAACGCATTTCTGAGTAAACAGGCTAAGTGGGTAGCAACCTTCTTGCTTCATAACACATAACATATGTTGTACCCTATTTAAAAGGCAAAGTGGATTCGCACTCACATAACACTGCACAAACTTGAAAGATCCCCTCACTCATGTCAAAATATTTCTATTGGCATAAATAAAACATACCAATCCTCCAATGCACCCGCACTAACAAACAATACAATTCTCAATAGACAACCAGTGGTGTAATGCATGGCATGTGTGCATCATCACACAGTCATATTATTCTGTTCTTGTAGTAGATTAAAAGGTTAATGAGTCTGCTGCCTTGATGTTTGCAAACACAAAAGAACAACCTCCCCCAGCTAGTTGTTCAGTTACAGTAAGACAAAGTCACTGCACATCTGTACGCTCCAACAAAGCCCGCATCCACAGTCGTGCATCTCTAATTTTTAATCTAGATCCCTGTAGCCACTCTTAGATCTCTCTGTGTCCTGCTACACTCTTAAGCTTAAGGGGCATGGACTGAATACTGTGCGCTTGGCAGATGTTCAGTGGCGCTCATCTATTTGTGTGCCTTTAGTCCATGTGTACGTGAGGTTGTGTCTTTGCGCCATCTGGACAGTTTAAATGGGAGTGTTGATATTAATCTGTTTAGCTGGACGGCAATAGACAGGCCTCAAATCTTCCTGCGGATCAAATTAATGCAACGTGTAGAGAGTGTGCGCTAATGTGTGTGGTAATCCGTGTGTATGTTGAGTACATTACCCTACACAGCCCAGCCTCTGGTACCTGGCAAATCACAAGAACAGCTGGCTATAGCCCATCGGAGCCCCTCCCCCTTGCACTCAATCCCAGCTGCCCGATGAAGCAGAGGTCGGGAGGCGGAGGTGTGCGGATTACAGTGGGATTGCGCGTTCAACCTCCGCACAGCACCCACCATCTCGCACTGCGCCCTGGATGTGCTCAGTGTTAGGGTCAGCACATCGCCATCTGGACAGAGCCCTGACATATGGACAGCTGCTGGGAGACTGCAGGTCAGAGGCAGTCTGAGAGGAGGGAGGAGAGAGACTACAGCAGGGTGGGGCCGTGCCGAGTGCTCATACGATGGTAAACAAAAGGTGGATGCACGGCGTTTAGACAAATGTATACGGGAAAATGTTTTTGTACCTGGAGTGTATGACATGGAGAAGTATTATTCATTTTGGGGGTGTCTGAATCCAGGTTGATAACAGATCTTATGACTTTAGTGTGTGATCGTTTGAGTTGTATGAACTGCTGTACAAATAAACTTGCTTTGCCTATTAACACATTGGACACCACAGCAGAATTGCTACAAAAGCTCCTAAATCCACTTCCCATATCGCAGCCTGGCCAAAATGTTTGCCTATTTTCTTTCTATAATTGGTTTTAGTGGTCTTCTATCTTGTATACAGTTTAAGAGCTCCACCTTCTGTCAGTTTCATACCAAATTTCTGAAAGAACTTCTAAAGGGTTAATCAAATCAAGTAGTGTTGAGAATTGTAGTGACAAACACATTTCTTATTGTACTATAAAACACTTTGCACTACATTATTGTATGATAAGTGCTTTATATATGGAAATGGATTGATTGATTGTGATGGATGGTATTGGTTTGTATAGTGTAGCTCCCTGTGACATCAAGAGTATGTATCACTATAAGGTTTATCAAATGTGATGTGATTTTGCAGCATGTATTGACCAAGTAAGCACCAGATAAATATTATCAAGCTTTGCAACATATTCTAAGCTGGTCAAAAATGCTGAAACTTCAGGGGTTGTGCCACTAACATCAATAGTACCCAGCGTGATTCCCTAATCATGTATCTCTTCCTTTTCTTTCTACACAGGCTCCTTCGCAGACAGCTGGCAGAAGGCAACCTGGCATTAGGGTTGTCCAGACTTCCACCTCCCACAACAAGGATTTATAGCCTCTTTCTGACTTGGCATTCATAAACAGACTCGAGTAATACACTGCATATGCTTCCTTGTCAGCATGAGCGCGTGTGGGTTTACCTATCGGGGGTCCTTCTCTTGCCATGCTCGTTCATCTCCAGCATGATCTCAGAGGAGTCCAGGGGCGAGCTGGCATTGGCGTCCAGGAGGAGCTGCTCGTGTTGGGCCAGGTATTGAGCCGGAGTCTGCTTGGCCAATCTCGCACAGTGGAGCAACTCCCTCTGAAGCAAGGGTAGGTTTGCCTGCATCGAAACAAAGAAAGACATTCAATGAAATAACTAGCGGCGGAGGGGTATATAGATTTATTGAACAAGCGTAGAAGTAGAAGAGTGAAGGAGACAGGAATTGGCCGAAAGGTGCTGTAAAGGCACAACAAATAGGCCTAGTGAAACAGTGGGAGATCAGGGAAAAAAACGCTTGATAGATGGGGACAGAGAATGAGATAAGACAGGTGCTTTGACACACTGGTCTGCCATGTGTCGCTCTCTGTTTGGGATGAGCTGCCGGACTGTGTGTTGTTAGAAACACTGCTGTCACATAACTCTTGAGACCTGTCTGTTTGATAAAGCACAGTGATAGCAGCAATGTCCCAGATGTGAAGAATCAGTGCATCCCGGGAGGTCTAGCCCCCCGCCCAAAACACACACACATACTGTATAGTCCACACGTTGGACATTTACAAGAACACGCACCGCAGTGTGTGCTTTTATATTACTTTTTACAACTATGAATGGAGCAGTTATGTAGAGAAATGTTGGATTCTGGTTATAAAAGCATCTGGATTTATCAACTTTGGACCTGTTTTCCTTGACACATTTTTGTGTAGGAACCTTTGGAAACACTTAATGGTCAAGGAAGAAAAGCTCCAATTAAAGTTGGGCTGCCAAACCTCTTTTTTTTTTATCAAAAAAATTACACACTGTCCAAAAAGTAAAATATGAAAGACAGAAAAATCAGACCAAAACATGCTGTCTCCATCTTATATAAAAAAACCTGTATTCAAAAACAAAGAAAGATCCCTGTGAGTCACTATTTGATGCTTTGGGCTGAGAACTGATTGGTGGTCTTCTCATTTTCAGGTTTCTGTTAGAAAACTTGTGACAGAACAGAACCAAACTGCTTTGAGAGCAAGGAACTTGTTAAATGGATTTTATTACATAGTTAAATTGCTTGTGGTTAGAAAGATAGGAGCCCCATCTTTGAAGATCTGAAAAAATAGATCTGTAATTCTAGTTTTATGTAACAAATAAACAGATATAAAAGTAAGTTTATGTTGTGTCTTAAATTTCACATATTTACATACGTTTTGCAGATGTTTACCTTCAGGAAGGGAATGACAAAAGGCCTCAGGGGGAAATTTGTTGCCTCGTGAAGTTTGCCATGAAACTCCTCAATTGTGAGAGTTGAGTTCTGTAACAAACAAAAAAAGACATTTTCTATTAAAAATGCATCATTGCAGTGAAATAAAATCTCTTTGGGGGTATTATTGTATTATAAATCAAAGCAGACACTAACCACGAGCCCCAACACCAGACTGCGGACCCTCTCTCCTATCTCGGGCGATATGTCGTTGCCAAACTGCTGCAGCGTGGTGAGGAAGCGTTTGAGTTTGCAGAGCTGCCGGGCTCCGCAGGCTGGGGGAAGCTGCTGGTTCGACAGCGACGCCGTGGACGACATGGCCGGACCGTTACTGAACCCGTTTGGTGTGGACGGAGCACCATTCAGCGAGGTGGGAGAGTGACTGCTCCCGTTCAACACTGCAACAAAAGACGCACTGGTTGTTAAACTTATACGATTCATTTTAATTCAATGATTGTTGTTTAGAACCAAAATCACAACAGAAGTCGTCTCGGAGGACTTTACAACGTTGATTGACCAACAACGTAGAGAATCTAACAGTTTAAACACGCAAAAAGCATAATAACAAACATAGAGGAGCCATTGGTCCGCAGGGAGTGGGATGACCAATAACTGTTAATAAATGTCCATAAATGTTCTAAAATATCCCGGATCATCACTGTCCTTGGACCCTCCTGTATCGGCAAGGAACAACTAAAAAAGCTAAAACTGAACTCTGACTGGGCTGGTTTTAAACACAAACGGAAGGGATTTTTTAAAAACAAACCAGTTGTGTGAGCATCAATGAGTTGAGTATAATGTGAATACTATAATGTAAAATGTGGTTTTAATTGTGTTCAAAGCCCTCCTAGGGACGGACTTTGCCTCAAATTTGCCTTGGCCATAAATGTTGTAGTGTTTCACGTATTGATTGTGGACACTTGTCCCTATCAAATAAATCAATAAATAAAAACAGAAAAACAGAAAAGGCCCACATTGAGACAGGGATCTGAGGGGGCTCCCATGTTCTTTTCCTTAGGCAGTGCCCTTATTTTTTTCTTTGTCTTTTTTGTCCTTTTTAAGCACATTTTCCTGTAAGAAATGTGCTATACAAATACATGTTCTTCCTCTTCTATAGTCTTAAGGCATGTGAACACTTATTAGTGAACTGGGCTCATTTTACTTCAGGGGAACACGCAACAGTAGGTCAAACCTGCTTGGTACAATCAGGACGTTCAGGTACAATCAGGTCGTTTTAGGGCGCATTCTACCCTGTTAGTCTGTAAAGCTGGGTTACCTGACTTTCAAACCATATGATATAATCAAAATCCTTCTTGCTAGTCCCTCATCATCACAAGCCATCACTGCCGTAGAATAGATAATTCCCCACTGTGGGATGAATAAAGGATCTCTTATCTTATCTTATTTATTTTTTGATGGGGTTTTCCAATCTAAAAAGTGAAAAAGAGAGGGCCGCCAGCTCGCGGCATTTTATCCCCTAAGAGAATCAGACTTGGTCCAGTTAAAGTGAACCAAACCAAAGTGTGAATGTGCCCTCAATTCTCTAATATATAGAAGTTAATTTTGAAAGTGCTGCACTGTGCTCTATATAATGCAGTTATCAGAATTCAGTCCGTGACATATATTGTAGCGTCCAGATCCCACATGACTTAAGGCCATCAATGTGAGCCTTCAGCTGTCTTACTATCCTTACACACACATGCACAAACACACACACACACACACACACACTACACAGTATCACTTCATTTCATGTTGCTGCTCACCGATGCTCCGTCACTCACTAGTAGGACACAACTATAAGAGGAACTTGTTAAAGAGGTTCCAAAAATAGCTCTTTGGCCTGTGTTACTTTTATTCCAATAGCAGGTGTGCAGCTAAATCTGGCAACCGCACATGTCCACAAGCTGAAAGTAGATTTGCAGCTTTGAGGTTCAGAATAGTCCATACTTTCTTACACATTTATAATCGCTAGCATATTATTTTGAAGGTGTTTATAAGTAAATAAGTAAATAAATAAGGCTGACCAATCGTTGACCTCCGTTTTGGTTTTAAACGTTCTCAGGGGGGGAAATCAGCCTGTGTGAGAGACATTTGTGTCACTCTGATGTTTTGGAATGAATACAAATGTGGGTCTTTACTGCTAAATAATGGTTTTCTTTGTGATTAAATGGATAGAGTTGCCTTTGTAAGAGAAGCTGGTGCATGTAATAAAATGACATGATTTCATTATACCAGCATATGCAAGCACTTACACAGAGCATGGCATCCAGACTGTAATTGTGTTCCCGTTTCCAGCTCTGCCTTCAGACTGCAGTCAACCACAGTGCGCCACTGTGGAGTGTAACACTATACTTTGTAATTGAAAAGAGAACTATAGTTTAGCAGATTGAGTCTGGTTTGGTGCTTGCGGTCGCTCTCTGTCATATTCTAATCTGAGGGCACGGCGCTTGAAAACATATGGACAAACCATGTGATCCCAACAGGCAGCACTTGTGTTCTGGTTTTAGATATGGAGAGGTGCAAGGAGAGAGCCTGGACTGCTGACCACCCGCCACAACAGGTGAAACAACACGGCCTGTCATTGCTATATAGGGAAGAAAGTACGCTCGCACAACTCATCCGACGCTATACACAACCAGCTGGTAAACAACACGCATTCACCAACGCGCTCACAATGGCACAGCCGCAGCGTTCGTAAGCGCCCCTGTGACATTTGTCCAATCAGAGACGAGAGTCAAAGCAGCTCCAAGGCATTTGAACGGGACGCTTAAAGAACACACCTGACACATTTGGACACATGGAGGCGAATGCTTGGAATTTCCCTTCTTTTCTTCAAGCAGCAAGGTGACAGTTGATCTAAGAGGAAGAGGCCCGTTCTGAACAGATGCACATGGGGTCTATGTGTTTGCTGTGGTTCTACATTATCAGATGATCATTTATAACACAATCTCACGGTTTAGTTCGGCAGACATATGCCCAGTGAGCTTGAAATGTAGCTCTCTGTTCAAACCGATGAACTGATGAACCAATGAAAGACTATGTAAATACATGTATTTGTCATTTAACTGCATATACTGTGAGTGTTAAATGTATTTTGAGATTTGATGATTGCCTTCATCTTGTATAGGACTGATTTTGTTAAAAAGGTTAGACAAGAAAAGGCCTCACTCTTTTCTTATTTTTTATCTCTGTACCTGCTTGTTCTTTTTGTTGATCACCAAAGGCTGAAGAACTACTAAACTTATAACTTATGTGCACATGGACAATGGTCTGAAAGACGAAGACATTGGATCTTAAAGGTCTCGTAGTAAATAATTGAGCTATACAACTTTAGAGTGGAACGCTGACTTTCTTTGAACTTTCAATAATCTTCCTGCCTCTGCACCTCAAAACAAGACTTTGGTGTGCATTGCTTTTTCCTCTAATGGGCACTTGGACACATAACATATATGTAGAGACAATGTAGAGATAAATAGTTATCTTACTTGATTTACTGGTGGTGGGGGTGAATGAAGCGTTGCGGCTGGTTACTTGGCTGACAGCCGGAGGTGGAGGAGGCATGGTAGGCGGGGTGGACCTTGGCTGGGTTTTCACATCTGCAGGTGAATCGGGCATTGTTCCAGCCTTCTGCACTCTGCTACCTGCAATATAGGGACACACATAACAGATCAGAGAAATGCTTTCCAAAGAAATACAAGTGGGGAAAGTGAAAGCAGATTTTAAACCTGGAAATCCTGGATACTGTCCATTATCCTTCATGCAACAGGCAAAACAAATGGTAACAGGGAGTGGACATGAGCCCAAACTTGTATTGTGTCCTGCTGGAGATTCATGGCCTGAGAGAGCTACAGTAACACCTGCTCACTCGCTCAGCTGCTGCCTCCCCCTCCCTCCTTATCACCCTCTCTCTCTCCTTCACACACACAACACTGCAGCCTGACATCCCAATCAGAGCCTTCCACCGTAACCTCCACCAGCCCTCTGAAGGCTCCCGGTCCCATGCACGCTGCACCTCCGCCTGTCCCCGCTTGTCCCCACTGTACAGACACTTTGACAGCCAGTGACATGTGCAGCTGGATCTGCTGCTGTCCATCACAGTAAACCAGGGCCCCATCCTGCTACCATAGGCCCACAGTCTGTGCCCTGCCAGACGCCCGCCAGCACCAAACAAGGCCTGACCCACACATAGAGCTTGAAGACGTTCAGAGCTACAAGAAAGTAGAGGTCAACAATAGTTTTTTTTAGGGCCGATGCCGATAAATATTAGTCAATGAAGTCCATAACAACATAAAGAGCCAATATTAATTTGCAGTAATGTGTAAAATATTTGTGTGCAATTTTGTGTGTAATACAATCCCCAGAACCTGCCTGAAGCATGATATAAATCCAACAAAACAAATAGAAACTTGAAATAGCTCACATTGTATAGACCAGTGGTGAGCAAACCCCGGTTCGTGGACCCGATGCGGCCATTTGGAAACTTCTGTTAGGCCCCTGAGCTCTCCCTGGTTTATATAAATATAGTACAGCATTTATCCCTTGGTGCTGTGAGCAGAGATCTGGAGACGCGCTCCTTGTTCTGATAATATCTAATATTTAACAATGAAAATTAGGTCTGGCCCCCAACAGCATGAGGCTGCTATTCAAATATGGCCTTCAGGAGGAAAGGTTTGCTCATGCCTGGTTTTAGGAGATGCTTTGGATGGATTTGATGTGATTAATCAAAATGAGGTGTCCAGTAGGCTGGACTAGACTAACGAAAACAACAACAAAACATTGGGGGTTAAATTGGGTAACATAAAAAAATATATTTACAAAACGCAGCCGCAACAAGTAGCCGAAACATCTGCTTTTCTAATGATTGTATCAGTATGTTTGACACACTTTTTACCTTATTTGGCTGGAAATCAACGGCAATATGTGTAGCTAGAGGCAACACAGGCCACCTGAGTGTACAGTTTGTGGTGTTCTACATAGAAAGTGGATAAACAGCTGTGTTATTCTTCAGAGGAGTATGTGTGAGGTGAGTGTCTGCATGTTTACTGTCACTCTGTCCATCTACATGTCCCTGCAGCTGCTGGAACCAGATCTGTCTGTAATGTAAACTTGAGCTCTAAGGTGTGATGGCTTCTGCAGATTGCACTGAAATCGCTTTGGAATATGTGTGCAGGGCATGTGATAAATTATGGCTTAAAAAAAACATGAGCTTGCAGTGCTGAAAGCCAACCTACTTGTCTATTGTCTGCACGTAAGTTACAGGTATGTACTGTGTTGATAGACCAGCCAGAGCCATATATTTTGGGGTCTCAATATTTATCGTCTGTTCATTTTCTCTGCAGCAGTGGACAGATTTGAGGTATTATCTTTGTAAAATTATGACATTTTGGTTGTGGCTTGATAAATATAACTGTATAATTCTGTTAATTTACATTTTAGTGAAATGGAATAATAATTAAAAAAAAGGATTAACTGGAAAAATTCTGCTTTATTGTATTAGCATCAGGCATAAAGTCGTTTCAAAGAGTTACCACGATTATTGTTATCATTTGGTAATATATCGTTCATTAAATTTACAGTCGTTATTTTGACAGGCGAAAGCATCAATGCATACTCATCATAAAAAACTGGAAAGAAGTCTACAATGCTTAGATAGTTATGTACATGTAATAGATGAAACCCCAAAGTAGGATCAAACCCATAGATCAATTTGTGACACATAAAAATCAACTTATAAAAACCAGCTCTGCTATCATACTAATCACGGTCAGCGTTGTATGAAACTCCCAGCCAATCAAACGTCACCATAAACCTAAAGCTGCCTTGATGTTGCCGCTCATATAGAAGTGTCAAACAGCTGCTCTGGTCTGTATTCAAAGTGCCACTCTGCAATGAGCCCAGCGAGGGCCATTGACACAGTGATCCTGAAGAAGACAGGGCATGCCTCTGTTTGGCTCAAGCCACAAGCTTGAAGCCTAAACACTGGGTTGTAGATAAAGTCAGAGCTGGGTGTATAAATAGAACTGAAGAGCCCTAAACACACACACGAACGACTGGGGAAATACTGGCGACCATAAACACCAGGAAGTCTTGTTTTCACATGAAATACAGACTCTTAAAAGATACAAATTATGCATCTAAAAGAGACTGCACTGGTATGTGTGTTATTGGTTTGTACCGGAACCACAGTGTCATCCCACTCTGGTGACTTAAATGATGTTATAGGCAAAGGAGGAGGAGAGGGTAAGGCTCTTCCAGTCTGTCTGCTTCCATTGTGGGATTATGGGCAGCTGTTTAATCTGACCAGCTACAGGGACAGGGCACCACATACGCACCATGGTGATTTCACTTTTAATACATTAGGAAGTCTGCTTGGTCTGAAATCCCATCTGCAACCATCTGTGCCACTACTGTCTGCGCTGAGGGTCGCAATCCTTATCGCCCCAAAGAAAGGGAAGGGTCTAAGATGGGGAGAGCCTGGGTTATTATTTTATTATCGTTTTTACAGTACTGTCAATGTATATGTTTGTCCTCGCAAAGAGCAAGCAATGAAGAAAGATAGATTTTGAAGCATATACTGTTGCTAAGAAACATAGCAGCTACTTATTTTGTACATTGTGTGTGCTCCCATGTGTGCTCTTACTACTGTCCTGTATATGCACTGCAACATTGAAATTTCCCCACAGTGGGACGAATATAGGCTCTATCATATCTTAACTGGCATGAATTGTATTATACAGTACCATGCATACTTTGATTCCACTAAGAAAATCGCAATCAGTGAATGTGGATCCTCATGAAGACAGAACATTAAAGCCAGGGCAACAAAAAACAACTATTTAATACATTCCGTTAAGCAGTTTGATTGTATCACTAATAGGTTTCAGTCACATTTCAGCTTTTCAGACTTTTTTCAGAAAAGTGAAAAATCAATTATCAGCTCAAAACGTCAAATAGTGACTCACAGGGTTCTTCTTTGCAAGTATGTAAAAGAAAAGATGTTTCCTAATACAATTAATACATTCAATACAAAACAAAGATGTGGTCTGTTCTATTCCCAACATTTGACTTGTGACTAACCACATGTATAATTTAGGGGAATAAAGGTACCCCAGCTTTAAAATGCTCACTCAAATGATAGAAATGATGATGCCTTCCTGGATTTGCACTGCTGTCAACAACACTTACAGTAATGCCCTCAAAAGCTGCATGTGCCATTCACAGCCAGAGCAGAAGACAAATGTGCCAATTAATTATTCTTTTTGACACATTTCAAATTAAAGGGAAATATTGACACAGGATCAAATCACCAAACGGCATCATCAATCTGCCTGGTTCTCTAAACAGCTGTACGTCTGCACATTTGACGTAATCAGGACTAAAAGATTGCTCACCAAAGAAACTGTCTGCAGACGGAGCTGTAAAAAATGTTTTTCTCCTGCACTCCCTTTGTGCCATGATGAAATGAGATGAAAAACAATTCACTGTGAGACAAGCCAGACCAAAGATCTCACGATGTACAACTGCACCCATACAACGCAGCAGCGGGTTCAAACATACATATAAAGTAGATGTTGGCAAAATACTGAAACTGAACATGGATAATATTAGTGTTGTTTTACACATGTCAATATCGTCAAAGTGCCAATCCATTATACTTATATTAGTCCCAGAATGACAAATTAAGAAAAACATTGTGGCTATGTGACTGTGTATGCCAATGGTGGTGAAGAATGGGAGCCGATTAGTGTCTTGGAAAGAAACATTTATGAATCACTAACTTTGAGTGGGTCAATGAGAAGGAAAACAATTGTAGCATGACTAAAAGTTGAAAAAGCATATCCTCTTTGAATAAACGATTTTCCTCTTTGTTTTAGTCTGATACGCAGCTGAGACACATAAGAAACATGTTTCTTCACAATTCTAGATGAAGACAAACCAAATTATATATATATATATCTGATGTGTATATATATATATGAGGGATTAGAAAAGCATTGAAGTTTCATGTTACAATGTCATATCTCTGCATTGCATGTACTGTAGGCACTAAAATGCAGCTGCAACCTATTAGCATCACCTAACCGCTGCAGAATAGTCACTTAAATCCCTGCTGCCTGTTCCCTGTCAGTAGTCCGCAGAGAGCCTCCACAGTGACCACAGTGCGCTTCTCTGTCTCCCACTCTCACATCCTCCCTCTCTCTCACTGTAATTCCCCCAGTCTCCAGGAATGCTGTTGTTTTTAATTTCTCCCAGCTGCTCTGGCTGGCTGCCCGGCCGCCTGCCTTCCCACATCTGTTCCCTATCAGGCCGCTGAGGAGTCCACACAAACAGCGCCGCAGCCTCTGGCCCCAGCCCCCCCACCAGGACTTCATATCAAAACATGGGAATTGTAGCCCATGTGCAGTGGACCTAAAACACTGGGTTACAGCGCCTATACAGCCCCCTCTGCTCTCTCACACCAGCCGGCCAGACCCCATTAAAAGTCCCAATCTGCTGACAGTTAGCCGCGCTGGACCAATAACATGCCTTGTGAACACCTTGGGCAATCTACAATGAGCGCTTCTCTTCAGTGTATTTTCGTGTTATCAGTGGGAGCTACACGGCGCATCTGATGTAAGACCTAAAGTGTGTTAGGGGCCCGCACGCCGCCTCAGCAGACACATCCCAGACTCTACTTCATCTTGAGCTGAACTCAGCGCACACTAATGACAGACTACAAAACAGACATGTGCAGAACATCATGGTCGATAGCTTCAGATAATACTGTATATGTTTTTGTGACTGATGATTTTCCAACGACTATTTCTACATGAAATGCATAGCAGGCTACAAGAAAAGAGGTGATAGAGGAAGGCTGTTTTGATCAACACACACACACTATCATGAAAGAAGAACCATCTCGATTATCTAATTTGTCAGACATTTGTTGAGAGAAGTCCATTGAGCCAAAGGAGCTGAGGACAGAGATTAAAGAGTGTTTATCCAAGGCCAGAGGTGCTAAGGGTAGAAGAGTTGTGTTTCTCTTTCACAGAGCTGCAGGGATCCTGTCATACCGGGCTTATTTCTGTGAAAGCTGTTATTGATGTAATTGTATTGAAGTTCTAGCCACCATCTGTTCTCCGTTGGGAGGGTCTGGCTCCTCTCGTCGGCAGTGAAGTGGTTATGTGCAGCGTATCACTGCTGTCGATGTGCTCACACAGAAAAAACTTCCTTTTCAGATTTTCCCAATGGCTGCTAATAAAATCCAGATGCTAGACTAGAACTGTTTTCTACCTCTTCCTCTTTGCCCCTCCTTCTCACTCTCACTATCTTCTGCTCCCTGTCCTGCTCGCCTCCCGCCACTCCTCCTCTTGCATTTCTAATCATTTATTTTCAGGCTTTCATCTACCTCTCCTTCCCTCTCCTTTATGGACCATCCATCCTCACCCGGCTTCTTTGCTCCAGCCACTAACCCTGAACCTTTCCTAAATAAAGGAAAGTATTTGCGACATTCAGCTGAGGCAGGCGGTGCCAAGAACAACTCCCGAGATGGCAACACATCTGGACTGTGTTAGACCAGTGGGTATGGGACCAGTGCTGCCTCTCCTATCACGAAACGGTTAGAACACATAATAATACATCAAGTACCTAACTTTCTCTTCTCATAAATAGTCTATGTTGGTAAAATCAGGCCACAACACGCTGCCTTCAACTTGTCATATATTGTATATAGACAAGGCTGATGTAGAGATGTGACATAGGCCAACAATACTACAACTACACAGTTCAGGAGCCAGGAACTTGTTATATGCATGTTACTACAGGTTGAGGTCTGAAAGTTAGGTACCCCAGCTTTAATGTTTGCTGTTATCAACAACCCGTCTTTCTTCTACAACAGGCTCCATGTAATGACACAGTTTTGTTTGCCAAACCTTCATGTTTCAGATGCTGTTTAGTTGCATGTCTAATGTGAAGTGCAATACAGTGCATGGGTATGGCGCCTGTGTGGCTCTGGGGTCTCTGTGTGAGAGGAGTTGAACACCTGAACATCAATAACTGTCATGTGGGCCACCTGGGACCCCACAGCCAGCCTGCTCCATGGGCACACCGCCATCACCAGCACAGCTGCCACTGAGAGAGAAGGCTACGGGGGAGGGAGGAGGAGACGAGCGAGGCAGCGAGAGAAAGAAGTGACTTGTACATCTGGGAACACGCAACAAAACACAAAGAAACACTGTACCACTCACTTCATTTCCTTATCAATGATATGGAGTCTCCAATATGTCATGCAAAAGATAAAAAAACATTTTGGATGTTGTATTTGATTACAATTTTCCCTTGTATTTACTTAATATATTTTGATATTTGTTCACGGCTGTGCATCTGTCACTGATATTTACAAAATCAATTTGAAAATGTTCTTAAATAAAGCTTCTGACACATATTTAGTTCATTCACTCTCAATAACAAAACACTTGTAAATTCAATGCGTATACTTTGAATAAATGCTTTGAACGTTCCTCCTCCTCAGATATCATATTTATGCGCACTCACTGGCATGAATGTGCTTATGTGAACACCTGCAGCCTCACCCAGTACCAATTAGCTCATCAGGCTTTTAATTACCCTGTTAATTGCATACAGGCGGCATGAAGGGCAGCCTGGGAATAGGGCAAGGGGAGCCTCCTGAGGCCCCAGCCTGACAGCCTTGACAAACAGATAGAAGCAACCACAACACATCCACTCTGGAGACATACTACTTTTCAGCTCGCCTGGCCTGCTTAGCCCACACACTAAACTATGCTTTACAAAGACGCATGTTCTGGAAAGGATCTTGTCTTCATGTTTTCCAATATGCAAAATTGACCGACCGATCGACCAATAAGATAAATCTATTGTCTTTTCTTGTGGTGGCCTAATATGAAAAGAAATAGTGAGTAAAGCAATAGTTTGAGTTACATTTATAGGCCTAATATGGCTTCAGTTAGACATAATATAGACATAATTTTAGCTGTTCCTAAATTGTCAATAGACATTTTAGCAACTCATAATTTCATCTCACACTTTTTTACAAGGTTGTGCAAGTTAGGAATAATACAGTATGTGGAGAAGAATCCGTACATCTGCACGACATCTGGATTAGTTCATATTGGTCACAGACCGGGAGCTGGTGCAGCTTCAGGCTCATATCGCAGGGAGCGTGGGAATGTCCCTCTGTAAGTTTGTATTTGTGGGAGAGTTAGTCTCCACGAGTGACCAGTCTGCTCAAAGGCTCGACCATAACATAAACATGCTTTAGGACACTCAAAGCTGATATGGAATGGGTTCTTTTTGCCCTATAGAGGGAGCAGATGTGCTGGTCTCCTCAGGACAGTGTGTGAGGAGGTGTATCCAGGAAACAGTGGCCAGGCTCACTTCCTGTGTGACAGGTGCGCGTCGAGGCCTGACAGCTGCTGTCCTGCTCTCACTCCAGCTCTCCTGTTCCTCTCTCTGCAGCCAGCTGCAGCACTGCTCTGTTTGCTCTTACATCACCGCCTCTGCCTACTGATTTATGGAGGACAAAAGACTTGGATATGACCCTGGCAACACACATGGAGACATATGTGACCACACAACAGCAAGAGAAGCATCACAACACTTTCTCTGCAGAAAGCCCAACTCAAAGCATATGTGAACACAACATCAAGTGTGAATTATTCAGCTGCTCTAATGCTTTGAGAGCTGTAAAAATGAACATGGAGCTGTCAGTGAGATGGGAAAACAAACAGCCGATTAGTCACTGTGCCGCTCTATGTCATGTATTTCAGTTGATTCACTGTTAAATGTCTCTTCTGTCACTATGAGCTGTCAGCACTGACACAAGTGCCGAGGCTGCACTGCTCCCAGTCTGCCAGTCTTCTCATTGCTCTTCATTTGGCCTGCAGGCACTGCAACAATAGCTCCTGACGTTAGCCAGGCATGGGCAGGGTGTAGTGTGTTATCCTGTAGGACTCACTGAGACCAGTGGGAAAGCAGCGTACAAGGAGGAGGGGGAACATTCATGTGACAGGTTCAAGAGAAGCTCTGACAGTTTCTCCATTTAGCCTACAGCCCGCTCATGGTGGAGGCTGCCGAAATAAATACCAGTTACTCCTCCGGGATACGAGCCGACTACGGGACGCCGCCACAAAAACAGAGCAGCCAGTCAACAACGAGGAGTGACAACAGTGCCAATAACTGTGAGCTGGTGGCAAATTAACATGGCCCACTGACTGGCAGGAAATACAACCAGTTAAACATATCATAAACTTTAATTTATTCAAAAGAAAATACAGTAGGTTGAAAAATAAATAACCTGAAAAACTATACTGTGAATATAAAAATGTGTGTTTTTTTCTAACAGTCCATATTCCAGGTACTTCAAGATCATTAAACTTGCAGCAACAAATGATGTATAAAGTCTATATATCAACTCTTAGGTTCTTAAGCATATCCTTTACCAATAGCTATAAAGCACTCAGAAGCCTGCAGAGCCATCTTCCTGTGTGATAACCACAAATGTCAGAGCTTATTACTTAAAGAGGTCTCTCTGAAGTGTGCATTAAAGCCTGAGTGTGCATAATCTCCACCTTCCCAAAGCCCTCAGTGCTTTTTAGTGTAATACGCCGCACCTCAAAGTGACCACTGCTTTGCGGACATGTCGGGAAATCTTGGACCGAGACGATAACATGTGCTTTTCACTATACTCCAATGGGCACTTTAGACAGACGAGAGCGACATCTCTTTGAGCTACTCTCACTGTAGGCCTGTGTGTGCGTCTGTGTGTGTTTGTGTGCCTGTATGCCTGAGTGTGTGTGTGTGTGTATGTGTGTGTGTGTGTGTAGAGGAAGGAAGGCTGGTGCCGAGATTAAGGTCTGTACAACTAACTGGTAACACAACAGCAGCTTCCCATTTGCAGAGACGGAACCATCTGTGTGTGGCACGGGATCTGTTTCCAGGAGATAACAGCTTTTTTAATTTCACAAATACTGTACGAAGACAGGGCTGAGAGGGAGGGTTGGACGGGGAGAGAGAGAGTGCCTTCCTTTCCTCCCAATCTCTGCTTCTGTGTGTTTCTCACAGACGTCCACAGACTTCGGAGACAGGGCCTTAATAACTTCAGTGTGCGCTTCTTTGTGCTTGTTTACCCGCTGCCTGTGATAAAGAGCCTGTGTGTGCAGACCTAAAGGAAAGGAGGGATTCATTATATCAGGTAGCAGTTGCGATATGCACTTCCCATTCATGCCGCCTCTGTGTGGTGGTTTGATTAAAACAGGGCTTGGTGCTACTGTAGATTAGTCCAGCTGTTTCCTGTGTCTGTCTCTGATCTGGAGAAGCTTCCTACTGGGGATGTTTCACATGACGCGCAGGGCGGTAGGTGCAGAAGGAGAGAGAGCATGGGACAATGGAGAGAAGAGGGGTCACAAGGGGGCTAAAGGTCTGCGCATGGATGAGGAAGTGAAAAGTAGGAAGTAGAACAGGAGGTGACATTGGCACAAGATGAGGAAGGGAGGAGAAGGAAGTGTATTCTTGTGTTTAGCTGAAATTGTGTTTTGAAAATATACATCTTGTCACATGAAACTGAATGGGTGGTCATCAATGCCATGATGTAAAAGTAAATGACTGTATTGTGATGAGATCTAAAGACAAGTCTTAAAAACCTTAAACGTACTGAAACATAAAGCTGAGGCGGTACAAAAGTGGTGGTCGGTCAGGCTTATTCAAATAAACAAAATTTTACATTATATTACAGCTTTACATTTTATTCTGCATTGCAAGCTGATTTCAAGTTTATTCTGGGGATCCCGCCGAAAAAGTTTGGGAACCCCTGTCTTAGAAAATCATTAAGGGCATGGGTGTTAAACTCATTTTGGTCACGGGCTGATAAATAAAACTAGGAACTGGTCGGGGGCTGAAACAATAGAATAGATTTTCTTTTCGTATAATAGTTTTTTACATTGTGAAGGTGTTTTCTTTCTGGTGTTTTCTTTCTGGTTTATTTTTCTGAAAACAAAATGTGTTTGTTGCTTAGATTGAACCAAAACTGGATCAACTACAAAATTAAACACATTTTATATCGATCTATTTAAATTCTGATGATGTGTTATTGGGTTAAAATGTTAGAATACAATTACATTTGTTTTTTTCCTGAGAATATAGATGACGTATAAACTGCCGTGGTCACCCATTAC
>JAPMNZ010874430.1:0-14683 GCA_029875035.1 Pomatoschistus microps
CAATCAGAAAGGAAGGGGAGGGAGCTTGCGTCGTTTTTTTCAAATCAATTACCTCGCTCTCTCTTTTTCTGACAAACTGCGGACAATCACTTTAAGGAAATCTCGCATATCGAACTAAACATTATTTTGAGGTGATCTGGATCACTGTCCGGATCAGAATACAGTCATGCGGAGGTTTGCTCTGCTAGTGCTTTTACGTTTCCAAAGAGACTACCAGCATTAATCAAGCAACTCATGTCATGTAACCAATCCAATGATATAAATGAATAATTAAATTGTTACTAACTCAAATAAATGCTTTCTTGCCCGTAAACGTTTCTCTCTCCTCACAGCTTGAACAGACCTTGAGGTTGGATCCCTGTGATGGAGATCTGACATCAGAGTCCCGAAGCCTGGTTCAGCAGAATGTCGATCTGCGCAGACGACTGGACGAGGAACAAGCTTCATACAAACGCAAACTCACCGCCTACCAGGAGGGGCAGCAGAGACAGGCGCAGCTAGTGCAGAAACTTCAAGCAAAGGTACAGTATATGTTTTATAAGTGTTTTTAATCATTTTTATAATCAAACTACTATGATCGATTATTACTTTTGTTGTTTGTGTAGGTCCTTCAGTATAAAAAAAGGTGTGGTGATCTGGAGCAGCTTTTGCAAGAGAAAAACTCAGAAAAACAAAAACTCGGTGTAAGTGAAGCTTTCCTTGGCAATTAAAGTAAAAATGAGAACGTAAATGAACGAGTATACAAACGTGTTGGGCAAGACACAGAAACGACACAGAAACGGAATTGAATAAATATTGGTGTCAATTTGAGACTCCACACAAAACGGAACATTATGGGCAAATTCCACCAAAACTGCACGCTCTAGGACATGCTAATTTGTCACCTGGAATAAAATCAAAAGAAAACAAGCAACTTATCCAGATCATGCTCAGTGGGGGCGGGTCCTGGCTCAAAAGGGAACACGTGTGACATGCTTGTAATCTGACTCCTTGCTGGTGGTGGTGTACCCGGAAAAGGAATTATTCAGGGCATTCTAGCAACACCTTCTGTCCCCTCCAAAAAAACGGCTTTACAGTCTGGTCCAAAAGTTGGCTCTTGGCTCAACACTCTGTTTCAGATGCATGTCCAGTGTAGTTAAGCCGCTGTTGACTTTTGAATGCAGCTCAGCTTACTCATGCACAAATGCGTGTTCTTCTATCCTTTTGCAGAGTGACAGTGAAACGTCAAATGGCCACCAACCAGATGAGTTGAACAACAACTTGGAGGAAGCTTTAATCCGTCTTGAAGAAGAACAACAAAGGTGAGAAACCAAATGCTCACTTGTCCTGTAACAAATATGCTCATGTGTATTGTTTTGGTGTTTAGGAGCAGTAGTCTGTCTGTTGTGAATGCCATGCTGAGGGAGCAGCTGGAGCAGGCGAGTTTAGCTAATGAGGCTCTGAGCCAGGACCTCCGCAGGCTGACTGTGGACTGGACTAAAGCCCGAGAGGAGCTGGAACAAAGAGAGTCTGAGTGGAGGAGAGAGGAGGAGGTGCGGACTCATTTTTTGAAATATGTGCCAACATTTATTCAGTCATTTTGTTGTTGTTTTATCAATTGTGTTTTGTGTTTAGTCTTTCCAAAGTTACTTCAGCAGTGAACACAGCCGTCTGTTGATGTTATGGAGGCAGGTGGTCTGGTTTAGGAGGCATATCTGTGAAATGAAGAGCTCCACTGAAAGGTACTATACTTGTGTTTGTTCTCACCCTTTGAAAAAAAAATGTTTTAGTGATCGAATTACAACTAAAAAGTTGATCAGAAGCTGAATATCATAGAGTAGAAATTGTATGACTCTGACAGGCAATTTACACAGTAGGCGTTAACAGCGCATACGCGTTGACTGATTTTAAAAAGTGGATACTAATATCAATTATTTTCGATGTGCTTTCTTCACATCAAATATGGAAACAGGCTGAAACCATCTCAAGACTTGTATGGACTAAACCAGGATTAGAAGAGCACAAAACTCTTATCTGTATCTGGACTAACCTGGTCCTCACCAGGACATAATAAACAAAAGTGTGATCATATGAAGTCAAATTTTTATGATTAATGATTTATTTTGTCTTCATCTTCAGAGATTTGTCAGACATGCGCAATGAGCTATCCCATGTTTCACACTCGGCCCAGCTGTCCTGTGCGGGTCTGTCTGCGTCTCTGGTCACCCGGGAAGGAGGAACAACTCTGGCTTTGGAGAAAGAGCGAGCGCTGAGGCTACAGCTGGAGCAGCAGCTCAGAGAGAGAGTCACAGAAACCATGAACTTACAGACAAGGACCGATGCCGAGAGGAGCGAACTCAACTTCAGGTACTTGTGTATGAATATGACAATATTGAAGAAATTTTCCTTAAAACCCGCTAGAAGAGACTTTGGAGTTAGTACCTAATGAGGCCAAAGTCAATTAACTGAATTAACTGTTATTACAAATATTTACACTTTGCTTTCTTAGGTTGTCTGAATCTGTGCGTGAGGAGGAGAGACTCAGGAGCCAAATGGATGAAAAGGAAAGAGAAATTGCTGCGGTGACGAGAAGGCTTGAGGTAACATTTGGAGATAAGCTGTTCTTGTAAACCTTCATATAGACCTGTTCACTGTATCCCAGGAGCAGAGTGGTTCAGACGAGACGGAGCTGCAGACAATGAGAACGCACACACAGATACTGGTCGACACACTCAGAGACATCGCTCAGGTGCACAATTATTATTGTATATATATGTATTTTTTATGTTCATACTCTTGCAGAAACAATGGGTTCTGCAATGGCTAACTTTATAATCAGCCCGTGTATGCTGCTTCCCTCTCATTCAGGTTGTGCTGACGGACGGAGAGTCCTCATCAGAAGCGGACCAGGACCCAGGGGCTCCACTCCTGGCTCTGGTGCGCAGACCCTCTGCCTCTCAACACTCGTCCTCTCCATCGCGTGTCTCCTCTGGGACACTGGTGCCTGAGGGAGTGCTCTGCACCCTGCGCTCTGCCATCACCAATCGACAACTACAGTTGCAGGTGATCATTCTGTAGATTCTCTTTAGATTAGTGGAAAAAAAAGCATTCACTTAAAGGGGACATAACATGACTGTCCAACATTGCCTTAGGTCACAGAGGGCCACTTTAGTTCACCAGACAAGTCCAGGGGCCAACGTCACGGACTAAAAACTGTCTTGACTAGCATTGAGCTGTTCTGAGATTTATGATGATCTATAACAGACCTGAAGTGACACAAGTTTATCATCTGACTAGCAACATTAGCACCATTAACGGAAGTGACGCAATCAAAAACCACATCAGTAAATCATCTGCAAACTAAGTCAACAACGTACTGGACGTACAAGGTCTATATTGGCTCAGCTGAAGTTGGATGGATGACAAAGTTAACTTGTGTTAAAGATCTTTGGAGTAGCAAGGCAGAGGGCCACATAAAATGACACTGAGGGCCGCAATTGGCCCCTGGGCCTGAGTTTGGACATACCTGCCTTAGGATGAGTCTGGTGTGTGCGTGAATGATGGTGTTGGTCGGATTGATGCTTGATGTTATTGTTCAATAATACATTTAATTTGTTTTTTTATTGCGTTGACTGAGAGAGTATTACCAACTCTCACATATGACAGTAGAATTGTAACATTGTTTGTATCTTTGTGGTTTCAATGAGCTGCTAAAATTGAGAATTGCTTTTTCTTTAACCTACATGTCAAAACCTGGTCTGACTGCTGAGAAAAGCTGTTTGCTCTCAAGCTAAATATTGTTGTGTTTTTTGGCAGGGCACTTTACCCTTGTTGCCTTGTACAAATAGGGTTGGTGAATAGTAGTGACAGGTGGGTTCAGTCAGTAGTGGTATTGGTGCAGACTGGCAGCAGCTTGTAATACTAGTAGTTTACCACCAATGTGTACTTTGTGGACTGAATGAATACTTCAGATGTTGCGTTTTACAGGAATTATGTTTACAATATATTTGATAGAATATATATAGTACAATAACAGTGATATGATATATATTCAATATTCAACACATTTGTTGCATTGTTGAGCTCGCAAAACCGTTTCTTTTGCGCTTGTAGGATCTCCGTGGGAGACTGCAGTCTACCCAGGCTGCAGTTCACACGCTCCGAAAGCAGTTAACAGAGTCCGAGACGGCAAAGAAGGATCTGGAGCACAAGAACCAGACGCTTCAGCGGGAGCGGGATGGTGCGCTGAAAGATAAGGAGTCTTTGCAGAGAGAGAGGGACCGAGCCAAGCACGACAGAGACACTTTGAGCAGGTGTGATCTGATTTAGTGTTTTGTGTTTTGAGTTTTACTGAATAACCAGGATTTTCAAACTTAACCTTGTGCATAGAGTTTGAGCAACATTTGTATTGCTTGTACACATTGTACTTTGCCATTTTACTAGATAATTTTCAGTTATCTATAAGTGTGTGGTGCAAATTAAGGTGTTAAGGTATCAACACAACTGCAACAGACTATTTAGCGGATACATATGTTTAATAAGACGTTTCTCAAAAGTCCCATTTTATGCTTTTCAACTTTTCTATGCTTTAAACATTAAAACGCTATTTTGTCTTAATACCAATGCCCAAAATAGTTTTTTTCAGTGATTCTCTCAAGATTTAGCTTACTTTGCTTTCTCCTTCATTCTGTAGAGGCAGCAAAACGCCTTGGTTCAATTCGTGACGTGGCAACGAGTTGCTAAAGCCACCAGGAGGTGCTCAGCAGTGATTGACAGGGGGAGAAATCCAAACAGACACGCCCACAATAGTGCCTGATTCAGGGTGTTCCGACTCTGTTGTTTCAGTTGTAAATATGTGACAATATGTGATGTGTGCTGTTTGGCCCAAAGACAAAGCAGTGCAGTGAATGTGGCTGGACTCCGAAATTCACAAAGAATCTGTCAATCTGCGAGCGACACTTCACCAAAGACTACATCCAGAACTACAGTTACCATGAAACTGGACCTACTCAAAAGCTGATTTTGAAACCTGGTGTCATTCCCACAATAAATGACGCTAACCTAACGAGGAGCCAAGATCTGTAACTACTAACACGCCGTATATTACTGTTAACCAAATAATTACAGCCCGATTCTGGAACGAGGACTTAGGGCTTAATATGACAATATTCATTCTCAGATCTAGCACTACTTTGTCCCAGCAAACGCCAAACTTACAATAAAGTCAGTGAGGCTACGTCACCGAGTGGGAGGGTGAAGGCGGGCTCACTGGCAAAGGACCAGAGATTCACTCGCTTCACAAGTTTGAGTGTTGTATTGTGGTTCATCCAAATTATTTTCACACATGTGCTTAGGATAAACCTTGAAGCACAAAGAAGAACAGTTTAGCGCAAATTTCTTGTTATAGCTTGGATTAGTTTGGGTTCAAAGTTTTTAACCATTGTGTGTTTCTGCAGTGAAAAGGTGACTGTGGAGAAGTCCCTGCAGTCCACTCAGAGCAGTGAACAACTGCTGCAGATGGACTGCGAGAAGCTGCATTTGTCTGTGGCCACGCTCCAGCGAGAACGAGATGCAGAGAGAGAGGAACGAGAGGCCATTGCACTGGAGAGGGACCGCAGCCGAGTAGAGGCTCAGCGCATGTAAGGCTGGTTCAATACTAAAGGACAGATCTACTTTATCAATTTACACATAAGGGAATATTGATGAGGTCCAGGGACGATTATGTAAAGTTTACTTTAAAAGTAAAAATTTTTTCAACATGTCAATCAATAACAAATGTGAGCTTTTTAAGAATATTTACTTCCACCATATTTTTGAATGATGGTATATTTATAGGCAGGGCACTTCCCTCACATTGCCTAGAATGAGTCTGGTGTGTGTGGGAATGGTTGGTGTTGATTGGAGGGGCTGGTGTCACCTACTGATTGCCTCACTTCTGTCAGTTTGCCCCAGGGCAGCTGTGGCTACATTAGTAGTTTGTCACAAACGTTGGTAATATCTGGTTTTCCGGAATGATGGCAAGGCTTTATTTAAAGATGTATGTTCTTGTGTTTTATGTAAAGGCAGAAACAGTGGGAGCAGAGCGAGAGTCGTGCCTCAACCCTGAGAGGAGAGTTGTCTGCAGTGAAGGAGAGCCACCAGCAGGCGGAGGTGGAGCGGCAGCTGTTGCAGCGAGAAAAGGAGGAACTATCCAAGGGTTTGGCCCAAGTAAAGACATTCAGAATCATAGTAGATGAGTGATTTGTTCTTTTCCCCTTTTATGGTTTAATTTGATGCATCTCTTTGCTTCAGGTGGAGAGTCGTAATGCAGAACTCTCACTGCAGCTGAACAAGCTTCAGTCTGAGGAGGCAGCGCTCAGAGACTCTTTGACCAAAATGGGAAACTTAAACGAGGGACTGACCCAGGACAAAGTCGACCTCAACTCTTACATCCTCCAGGCAAATTCATCCATCCTTAATAACAATAATTATACTTCATATCTTCATTTCAGCACATTTCAAAAACATTTTTAACAAAGGGCTTTACAAAGTAAATAGATTATTGCTCATCATAATGGTTTCTGTCTCTTGTCTTGCAGCTTGAAGAAGAAAAGACCGTTCTTCAAACACAAAAGCGTGAAGTGGAGCAGGAGAAGCTGACGATCAGAGACGAGCTTGTGCGTTTGGAGCAGGAGCGACTGGAACTAGACCTCGTGAGGATCAGTCTACAGCAGTCTCTCCACAACGCAGAGCTGAGCCAGACCAGAACTGAGGCCGAGCTGCAGAGTCTAAGAGGAGACCGACTGAGACTGCAGGAGAGAGTTTCACAGGTAAGAATGGATATCATTATTCAGGACACAACGACAGCAGTCACCAGTGGGAGTTGTGAAGTAGGTCTTGGGGTGGGCTCGAACCCACAACCAAGGCCAATGTCGCCCCAGCTAACTATTTTAAAATTCTATTAAATGTTATAAATGTGATTAAGCTTCCATTCAAAAAAACAACAGATCAGGTCAGTGTAGTGGTGTGGTTTCCAACATAGCCACCCCATGTCTTCTGAGAGACGTCATGACATCAAAAGCACTGAATTGGATCAATTGACAACCAATGAGAGTGGGGAAAAATACAACACAGTATTAATAAAAGTAAGGTTTGTTTTATTGTTATTGGCAGTTGGAAACTTACTTATATGTTTAACCATTATAAAATCACACAAACACACAAGTTAAAATCGAATCTCAGTCAAAATGAACCTTGCTTTGTGTTGCAGCTGTGTGGAGAGGTGACTTCACTCAGTTCAGAGTTGAGTTCAGTCCGGGGAGAAGGGCAGAGGAACGAGGCCACTCTGGAGGAGGTGGGGCGGGGGCGAGCTGAACTGGCCCGGGACAAGGCGGCTCTAGTGGTGCAGCTGGCAGCCTCTGAGAGAGAAAACTCCCTCCTGTCTGAAGAGGTGTCTGCCTTTAGGTAACTCATTCATTCACATAACATCTACTTTTTCACCAATACCATATTTCAGACTTGGGCAAATTCACGTCTCTATTTAGCGTGTTGCTCTGAGGCTGGTCCTCTTCTGGGATTATTTTGCTCGACATTTCCTCACATGGCCAAAGGAGGAAAGTCACCTCAGTGCTCCCTGAAAACTTAAAAAACCTTTTTTTTTGTTAACGTTTCTTTTCATTTTCCTCTGTAATTCATCTTACAATGTGAAACTTATATATGACGGACTTATTACACAAATTTAGCTATATATAGCCTTAATCTGTTAATTAATTAATATGTTATTAAGTATGGCTCAAAGCTTATAAAAACTCAGATAAAACATCTGATAAAAAAATGATAGTATAAGATAGCCTGGCCTTAGCCATCCGTAAACGTCGTTCAATTATCATTTCCCCGAAATGAAATTTGTACGAAAGTATGGTATAACAAACAAAGGCTTGGAAAATGTCACTTTGCATGTAATCAGTCCATATCATATATTTGTTTCACATTTTTATTTGAATTACAAGAATGAATCTTTTGAGCAGTGTTCTAATTTTTCAAAGTTTCACCTGCAAAAAATTATTACGCTGTTGAGATCACGTAAAGATTAGATCAAGTTCAGTTTTGCATGAGGAGGAATGTAATGTTTTATTAATTCTATGTGGGCAGAATATATATATAAGTATAATCCCCATTTTTGACAAAAAACCAATTCTGCAATTAAAAACTGGCTATGAGACTTTTGTTTTGGAACTGAACAGTAATCAGTCACTTTGAAAGTGAGAGTAATAGTAGTGCATACAAGTGAAGAGATTAGAACCATTTCATCATTTTTTAATCTTTAGTACCTGCCCTCCAGAACATGTAATTCCAGGTTACAGGAATAGTTATTTTGTGTGATCCAGGTCTGAGCGGGAGTCCTTGGAGACCAGTCTGTTTGAAGTCCAGCAGCAGCTTGTTCAAATGGAGTCTCTCTATAAACAAATGGAGACCGAGAACCAAACACTCAAAGTCCGATCCGAGACTACAGCAGGTGAGTCGACTGTTGGGAAAAGTAGAACCATTCAGTTATCTTCAATCTGTACATGTTTGTTTTTCATAATTCAGTTTAATTTACAGTAGCTCTAATTTATAATTTGTTAATCTTGAATCCTTGTTTTGTTTAGCTGAACTGAAAAAAGCTCACTCTGTTGGTGAAAATGCGGTTACTCAACTAGAAAAAGAGAAACAGGCTTTGACTGAGACTTTAATCAACACCCAGAATCAAGCACAATTGGTTCTGCGCAAAACCATCTCTGACCACCAGGAGGAGATAGAGAGGCTCATCTCGGAGAAGGTGGGTCCAATGGAACCGATGAAACCTTTCAATCTGCTCATGATCCTTGTTAGATAAAGCGTATAATACTCTTCAAATTCACGTCAAAATGTTATTTCTTATAATCCCAATAGTAGTTTGAGGGATTTCTGTTTTTGAATTGACAATTGTGAATCAATGAAATGAGTTTAGCCAATGTAGTATTGGCTAGGTCCTTCTGATGATGTGTTAATTTATTTAAAAATGTTGTTTATATTCCAGGAAACATCACGCCACAACCTGCTGATGGATCATGAGGCAGACATGAGAAAACTGAGACAAGACACAGATGAACAGTTGCTTAAACTCCAGAGACAGAAAGAGGAACTTCTGGAAGAAATACGAACCGTCCAGCACCTGAGAGACCAGTGTCTGCTGCAAGCGGAGACTGAGAAGCAACAGGTACAAGATAAGAACTATGTTGTCATTTATTGGGTTAACTTTTGAACTGACAGAAGTGATGCTTGTGTAGATTTAGTCACTTGTCTTTTGAGACTTTTTGTGCAACCTGTAGTTTTTGCAAGAGACTCCACACACCTTGTATACATCTGTTTTCCATGTACTGCTGTAACTACAAATACTTAATTATGTATGAAACTAGAAAACAATATCGAGCATCTGGGATAACGTTAATCAATATTACATTATTATCTGCAAACTACTTTAATAGATGTGATAATGTTCTAATATAAATTACTCTATGACTCTGTTTTTCTTAGGCTCTGTCATTAAAGGAAGCAGAGAAAGCAGCTTTGTGTGAGAAAGTGTCAAGTCTCCAGACTGAACTGTCCACTGCCATCCTGGATGTCGAGAGGATGACCAGAGAGGTGTCTCTATGCAAAGAACAGGAGCAGGTGGAGAATCTAGCAAATGGTTATCTGTATGATATAGTATAATATGATAAGTAGCATATTGAACTTTGTGTTGTATTTCCACAGATCAGAGTTGGAGCCCTGACCGCTGATGTGCATGAGCTCCAGTCTCAGTTTGATGATTCAGTCTCCGCACATGAACGCGTGCTGAGTGAACTTCAACGGACATGCACCGATCACCAGTCTAGGGCGGATCTGGTTTCAAAGGAGGTAAACACTTAAAAAATGTGACAATAAAATATAATAAGTAGAGTTGTGAAAGTACAAGTAATTGTATATATTGACTTACAGTCTATGATATTGACATGCCATTATAAATGTATAATGGGTATACCTTTATAACTTTATAATGTGACTAAACAGTTAGATGAACAGATTGTGTCCTTCCTACAGTTGGAGCAGTGCAGATCCTCTCTGTCGGTCTGTGAGGAGGCCAGAGAACAGCTCAGACATGACTTACTGCAGACCAAGCGTTGTCTGAACCAAACGCAGGATTCAGCTGATAACTTCAGGAGAGAGGCAACCGAGCAGCGCCGCAGCCTCAGTGACATCAGTAAAGAGAGAGACACCCTGAGCCAATCCAACGCTCTGCTCCGAGAGACGGTCAGGAGTGCAGAGACGGACCGTATCAGGTACGAGGATCATTGGTGGTGACTTGTTTGTTTGAGGCAGGTGAGAAATTTGGTTTAAATCAGTCTGATGTCCACTTTCCCTTTTCTCGCAAGAAGACAGTGGCTGAAAGCTGTTTGAAAGTTGGTTTTCTGATGGTGAACGACGTCTAGCTTTGGAAATTAAATCACATAAACGATTGAATTCCCATCCTTTACACTGGTCATTTACCGTGTTGTCCTTTTGATTTCATTGGGAGAGTTTGGAGTTTTTGTAAATCTTCTTGATAGATCCAACAATAGGAACAGAAAATAAACTTTTTCTTTTCTTTTAACTCTTTTTTTTCTTTCCTCTTCCAAACATATCACGTGCCTCACTTGTCAGAATCACTAAAACTTATTAAAAAATCATATTGTAGCAGAATAGAAATGATTAAAGCAGATTAAAAGTACAGAAAGAGAGCTGCTCTCTCTTTCTGTACTTTTTAACTCACAAGAAACAAGATAAGGAATTAAGATGAGCTTGTGGTTTGCTTTTGGCAGCTTGAGGCGAAACTGTGAGGAGAAGGAGCAGAGGTTGCTGGTGGTGGAGGAGAGCCTGTCGTCTGCACAGAAGGAGGTGACGGAGCTGCGCAGCTGCCTGCGGGACGTGGAGAGGTCCCGACTGGAGGCGAGGCGTGAGCTGCAGGAGCTACGCAGACAGGTGAGATGTGTGAAGGTAGTAGTAGTAATCTTTATTTACAGACCAGAATCACAAAGCAGTTTACAGTTGTTATTTTTTGAGCATTTGTCCTCTCACTCCACACAGAGATGGTAGTGGGGTCGCCAGTACAGGAGGCGCATGTCAGAACTATAAGGAAGCTCTGTCGTCTGTAAGAAAGGTTTATCTGTGAATATTCCTGTTGTCTTTCAGCTGAAGGTTTTGGAAGCAGAAAAGGAGCAAAAGAGCAGAGAACTAGCTGAGCTGCAGACTCGGCTCTCACTAGAAGAGCAAAGAGAAGAGGATAAGAGTCGAGAAGTCTTTGGGCTTAAACAGAAGTTAAATGAAGCAGAGACGACAAGAGACTCCTTGAAGAAAGAGGTGGGTGCCACAAACCCTTTAACCCTGTTGCACCGGTGTGTTCATGCTGTGTTTGTGGTGTAGCTCTCTCTGACACAGAAGCGGCTGCTGGAGTCTGAATCGTGCTGGCGCAGCTGTGAGAGGGAGCTGACTGCTCGGCTGCAGGAGGCTCATGGCTGTGAGAAGAAGCTCCAGGACGAAGCCAAAAACCTGTCCCTCCGCGCTCAGTCAGCCCAGGACCAAGCGTGTCAGTCCAGTCTGCTACTAAGCGAGGCACAGGGACGACTAGCCGCCACTGAGGCTGAACTGTCCCGCTCTGAGATCAGCAGGAAAGAGTTGGAGTTCAGACTGAGCAGCCTGCAGTCCACACTCTCACGCACACTGGGCATCGGGGCAGCAAGCAGAGGGGGCAGAGGGAGGAGTCCAGGAGGCAGCTCTACTTCACCTATGTCCCGACACCAGAGCATCTCTCCTCTGCGCTCCTCTCTGTCGCCACCTAAAGGTAGAGCTGTGGTCATGTCCTAATCATACTGTATCACAGAGTAGATATAATATTTTCACTAGCACTAATATGTTCCTTCTTGGTCTGGAACAGAGATGCGTACTAGCACCCCTGACAACACTTTGGGCTCTGTTCCTACGTCTCCAAACAGAGCCGACACACCCCTGTCTGCCTCGGATCTGGACTCAGACTCACTTAGAACTGGACTCAGGGATTTCCTACTGGAGCTGCGAGAGGCTCAAAGAGAGAGAGTGAGGCTCATTGACAGAATTAAGTGTTGTTTTGTTAATTTACATTTACAACATTCTGTTCATATTTTGTGTTTTCTTGAGGATGATGTCCGCTCACAGATGAACAGCCTACAGCGTGAGCTTGAAGAACTCCGAGCCCAAGGAGACTTAGCTCAGAGCCGCCTCCTGCTGACCCAGAGCAGTTTACATGAAAGTCATCAAGGTCAGATATTTGATTCACACATTAAAGGAATTTCCTTTACTCATTTGCAATGTACCTGACTGTAGGAAAGCGTGCCATGGAAGAGCGCCTGAACTCCACTCAGATGTTGCTGCAGCAGCAGGAGGAGGCTGTGAGGAGAGCGGACCGAGACAGACGTGCTTTGGCTGACAGAGTGAAGGATTTAGAGCGCTCTCTGCAGGCCTCCGAGGCCAACAGGAAACAGGTCCAGGTAAATGTGACAACAACATATGTCCCTCTGAGAGTCCTGCAGCCAATTGTCCCAGAACAACATGACGACATATGGCACAGGCACACACCCAGAGTGCTGTATTCCATAACAGTCATGTGACTGTTATGGAATATTAACAAAACTCTTGTTAACTATTTTATCTCTGGACATTAATTGATATGTAAAATTTGCCTATATTTGCATTTCCTGTTTTGTAGGAACAGCTTAACAAACAGCGAGCCGACGATATGCGGTTGGAAGGAGAAAGAAGGCACCTGCGGGAGGCGCTAGATGCAGCAGAGGCCCGGGCAACTCGGGTAGAGCTGGGGAGGCGCAGTCTGGAGGGAGATCTGCAGAGACTGAGGCTGAGTATGGGGGACAAAGAGGTGGAGAGCCAACTAGTCCAAGAGAGACATGAATCTCTGATCAAACAGGTGCAGTTTTGATTCACTGACTGATGTGGAGTGATTGCGTAGTTTCACTCCTCTGTTCTCGGCAGGTGGCTGAGGGTGAAGCACGGGTGTCTCAGCTTCAGAGGGAGGTGGACAGACTGAGTCAAGCTTTGCTCAGAGTGCAGGAAAGTGAAAATGTGCTGAAAGAGAGAGCTGTGACGCTGAACCTGAGCCTCAGTGAGGCCACAGCAGCTCAGAGCAGCTCTCAGAACCGCCTCTCAGTCCTGCAGAAGTCTCTGACCACGTCAGAGCTGGAGAAGCAGCATCTGCAGGTGAGTGAAGGGCCGAGACCTGAGGGCTGGACAGAGTAAAGCTTCATGTTGTTTGTTGTTCCAACAGGAGCGTCTGGATGAAACCAGAACATCTTTATCTGAAAGCAGGAGACAAACTGCTGCTCTCAGTGAACAAGTGCAAAGCCTCCAAAGTGAACTCAAACACAGTGAGTTCAAACGAGAAGAGCTGGAGTCTGAGATCAACCAACTGCAGGAGGTGAGACTCCCACTGGCATTATCTCAACACATGCTGTAGATGATAGGTAGTTAAACCATGTAACTTGTCCTTCAGACTCTGCGTCTGCGCTCTGCCAGTCTGTCTGAGGCTCTGCGCTCTCTGGAGTCCAGTCAAACTGAGCGGCCTGCTTTGGACGAGCGGCTGCGCAGCCTCCAGAGGGCGGTGGCCATGTTAGAGACTGAGAAGAAAGACTCAGAGAGGCAGGCTGTGAGGCTGGAGAAGGACAAGAACGCTCTGAGGAACACACTGGACAAGGTTTTTAACCTTTACTCGTTGTGACACATTTACAACATAAATCAGCTCGAGATGTTCAATATTTAGATGTTCTTGTCCAGGTGGAGCGTCAGAAGCTGAAGTCTGAGGAAGGCACCATTCGGCTCTCTGCAGAGAAAAGCCGCTTAGATCAATCTCTCAACACAGTGGAACAGGAGCTGCAAGAGGCACAGCAGCAAATACTAATTTTACAGGTATAATACAAGTTGGAATATATCACATAATATGAACATATGATACATTTTGGAAAATACCAGTACAAAGAACTGTATAATCCTCCAGTTCAACAGTGATCTTTGTAGTGTGGATCTTTTACTGTGCTTCTCTTAGTAAATACGAATCAAAGATTATTGTTATTATTAATATTATTATTGTGAGCAGACACAGCTGTCAGACATGGAGCAGTCCCACGGTGTCTGCGAGAATTTGAGCCGACAGCGAGACGAGGCGCTGCGGGAGGCCGAGAGGCTGAAGGTGAATCTGAAGGATGTGGAGCGCAGCCTGGGCACGAGGGAGAGAGCTCACCGTCACCGCGTCAAGGGGCTGGAGGAGCAGGTACCATTCACTGCTCTCATCATCGAGTTGTAGCACATGTCAGTACAGACTCAAATCAAGACACATTTTCCCCAATTCAAGCTCAAGTTAGCATATTCTAGGTACGATTATCCAATTTCAAATACAAAAAAAAAGATGTTTGAAATTCATCTGTAACCTTCCATTTCCATTGTCAGGACTTTATATGCGCATTGATAACAAGGATGTGTTTCTCGTACACAGCAAAAAGAGATTCCAAAAAATGGGTCAAACTTTGCTCAAATTTGGCTAAATGTATCTTGTTTTAACATCTGGCTCTTGGGACGTGGAACGTCACCTCGCTGGGGGGGAAGGAGCCCGAGCTCGTGGGGGAGGTTGAGAGATACCGACTAGAGA
>JAPMNZ010874504.1:0-10512 GCA_029875035.1 Pomatoschistus microps
TTACTGATGGACAAGGGAACTCGACTGCTTTTGTTTTCTCCAACGTCTGCTGTACCTAACGTCATCTACATTTATACAAGGAAGAAGCTGAAAGGCTCACACAAAAAATATGAAACACTTTAAGAATAATTGCTGACATCACCTTTAAAGAACATTCAGAGTTATCCATCTTCCAAAAGCTTGACTTGATTCATTACCTTTATGTTATTTTATTACAGTTGTTTTAGTATCACTTTGATGGTGAATAAATAAATGTTCACACACTGTTTTTCTGGGCTTAGTTCAAATTGTGTTATTATTCAACCATTAACCAAAAGGAAATACTTCAAGCTTTAGTTCTGTAGTCTTTTCTCCACAGGCGTTTCACTTTGGTTGTGTCATAATTAAAGTGTGCAGGTGTTACTAATAACTTGAAATTTAACAGTAAGGCCACCCAAAAATGGTTCTAATCATTCACATCCATGCAAGGGTTAAAAGGCATTCAATAAACTTAACACACATTAAACAAAAATGTTTTTTAGAGAATTTAAGATATTTTTCATATGAATAAACAACACCATCATAAACATATGAATGGGCATGAGCATCCAAGTGGGGTTGATTTACTACATCTTTCTGACAGGAACATGGTGGGACAACAGTTCTGACCAAAAATGCGAGAAAAAAAGATGAAGATACTTAAAAACCTTAATATGGATTATCACTGGATGATATGAGGATTACACTACAGTATTTACATGTATAATCATTTTAAACCATGCAGCTTCAATTTGGCAGGTAAGTATTGATTTGATTTCTGCTTGTTGCTTTATCTAAATCTAGCTTGTTTATCCCTTGTAGCTTTGTCCCCTAGTTTCATATCACTAAAATTGAACTATGTAGTAGTATACGACTGAACTAGTTTCTATAGCTCTCAGTTTGGTGTGTGTTTTCTCATATATGTTTTTTGGCCTCTGCCACATCTTTCTGCATATTCAGAAAAGTGAATCTCTCACCCCAAACCATCACATAGCTCCTTCTTACAGGCATAAACAATAAAATGTTTTCTATTATGATAAAAGTAGCATAAAATTGCTTTTAAACACTTTTAGCACAGCTCCATCAACAAATACGCCAATGTCAGAATGTCAGCATGAAAATACTTTTTTTGTTAGTCATGTGCTTTGATTTTTTCATCTAGACCAAGTGCAGCATACAAAGAGGAACAGACTCCAAGGAGATGCAATTCAAAGGAAGATCATGCATTTAACGATGGACCACAGTCCAAGAAAATAAAGAGCCGCTGTTTATGAGGCAAGGCACACAGAATTTTTGTGTTTTATAGTGTATTATTTTTCATATTGGGTATTTTACATGAGAGTTTAGCATGTAAAACTGTTGTAAAAGATCAGAGCATTTAATACACACTAAAACACTTGTATCAAAGAGAATGAGGTACGTGTTTAGTACTGGAGGTCAACAGATCAGACAGAAACACAAAATATCAAATCTAGACATTCATATTTGTATAATATTTCTTATATTTATCTCATTATAATATGTTGTACTAGCACATCTTTCAAGTTTTATTAGCCTATTGCTTCAACAGCCCTGATTGAAGGGTAGCAATACAAAGGAAAAAGAAACAAACAAGATGTTTGAATTCTAAGTGTGAGTGGGCGAAAGATGGATGGCGCTGATTGCTACATTGTGTAGGTCTGACAGATTATTCACCGTGCGATTGGTTTTCAGCAGCTACAGCTCACGGTTGCCAATCTACACAATGGAGGCATACCGGTATTGCCGCTGGGTTTTGGGTTTGTAGTGATGTACTACCGAGGATTAAAGACTTCATGGCTGGGGATTACAGAGGTTGTCAACCTTTAACCACCACACACTCGAAACAGGAAACAGGAAACTACAAGGTCAGGCAGATCCTTGGAAAGTAAATTGTACATAATCAAATCCCTGAAGTGAAAAAGTACATTTGAATTTGAGGTCTGCATTATACTTCTGGTCAAGTTGACATTTTCAAGACGTAAGGACATTTTTATAGTGTAAGGTATTGCATAAAGTGTTTTGAGGAACAGATAGACGACTCAGCTCAGCCTGTCGTTAAGCCCTAACTCCCTTGTCTTCATTCCCTCCCCTGTCCTCTCCTGACTGTCTCCTCTCATTGCTCCAGTGTTAGAGACTAAGACAGATTGTTAACGGGAGTGTAAGTGAATAAATTAGCAGCTTTCCTCCCTAAAAGTTACTTTTCCCTCCCTCAAGTGTTCCTACAATTGTGGCTACTTCCCAGCATGAAGTGTCAGTCATTTTTCCTAGTATAGATGAAAACCAAAGGAGATAAAAGGGAAAGGAAAGCTCCCCTGATCCGGCTGTAAGAACTCAGCAAAACACATCCAAAACTGAGCACAGCGTGTACCTCCTGCTGGCAGCGTCTGTCTGTTCTTTTTTGGGGGTTGAAGACTTATATTTTAGCTTGGAAAAATGAAAAAGGAGTATTATAAGGTTTGGACAAATCCAGTTTATCCTATAACAATGTTCAACAGCATTTTCTATTATTATTCATATCACTTGAATTGACACCTTAAAGCTGGATTATCTAACCTTGAAACTATGTAAAAAAATAAATACATGTAACTAGTTCCTCACAATTGTTTGGTTCTATCCAGTGATAGTGATAAAAACTTTGATTCTATCACATGCATGTATCACAAGCCTTCACTCAGCCAAGCAGCTCTCAGTATGTTAAATATTTGATTTAGAAACAGCATGTTTTGGTCAGATTTCTTTTACAAAATGTTACTTAAACAAGACAATTTTGGCCGAGACAAACAAAATTAACTAATGAACTAAAACTCAAGTTTCTTTTGCTGTTTGGATACTTGGATACATTGATAATATCATAATAATCCTAAATATAGTACACTGCAGTGCAATATCTAATAGCAGGTTTTTCTCTTAGAGTATTCCACAGTGATTAATGACTAATGTCTGCTCAGAGGCACTGACATATTGCAGGATTTACAGCATTTGTGTTTATCTTTTTCAGACGACTCTGTCCTCAAAGGTCATCAATCCCACACACTAGATGAGAAGAGTGATGTAAGCAGAGCCGTGTGTTTGAGTGGATTTCCCCTAAAAAACACTGCAGCATGTGGCCAAAACAAACTGGGGCTGATGGTGCGCCTCTAGCCTCCGGTGTCTCTGGCCTGCCTCTCGACTGCAGCCCTGGGACCAGCGCTGCTCAGGGGGAGGAGCAGAGCGGGCTGCCCTGGTCCTCCCACCGGCTATAAGACCACAGGCAGACGGAAACAATCAGACAGCAGGCACACGTGGAGCCGACGCTGGGAGACGACAGGGGTCTGCAGCTGTGAAGGAGACTCAAATAATAACAGTTACAATAGAGAGGTAGGAGCGATCTCTGAGTACATGGACTGAGCTGTGTCAAATACTAGCATCTTTCTAAGGATTATATGAAGGACAAAGTATTGAGGGATGCCAAGTGTTTATTTATGATCTACTTGGGTCTAGTAAACAGAGATCCTTGCAATAACAGAGTTTGCATCCCAGAAGTTTGTGTCACAGGTGCCAGCCGGTTGTCGTCTTTGGGACTTTTCAAACTGTCATCTATACAAGACAGGCAAGAGAACACCTCTCAAGGATTTGGCCGTCTTCTGATTTGCTGGTGAAGATGACTTTTGCCATGCTCCGCACAGCGCCTCCCGCAGGCCGCTTCATGTACGGCGACATTGCTTTACTTTCTGAAGATGATGACGAAAATGGAAGCGAGGGCTCTGGTTCGGATGAGCGTAATTCTGCCTTCCGCCTGTCGTCCTCGTCCCCTTCTGCGTTTCATATCAAGGTGAACAGGAAGAGGAAGCTGTGTGCAGGTATAGGGGGGGCCATGCTGGGGAGACTTGCCCCCCCTGGGTCTCCTCCAAATGGTGTTGGGGAGGTGCGCCAGAGGACAGCTGCCAACGCACGGGAGAGAGACCGCACCAACTCTGTGAATACGGCTTTCACTGCTCTGCGCACTCTCATCCCCACTGAGCCTGCAGACAGGTACACGCTAAACCAATGTTTTCAATTACATCTTCAAAACATGCAGATGAAATCACACAGTGTCTTCACAGTTGCATTAACTTTTTGAGATCAACATACAATACAATACAAGTGTGTCCTTTGCGTTTGTCATTCAGGAAACTGTCAAAGATTGAGACGCTGCGCCTGGCAAGCAGTTACATCAGTCACCTGGGCAACGTGCTTCTGCTGGGGGAGGGGCTTCACGAAGGACAGCCGTGCCACGAGCCCTCATCTCCGTTCTTTCACGTCAATTCCTCCCCAAACCGCGGCTCCGACCAGTCCGCACAACCGAAACACATCTGCACCTTCTGCCTCAGTAACCAGCGCAAAATGGTAAGAGTCAAAGCCAAGCCGTACATAATCACACTCTGTTCTAAAATGTCTTTAAATTTCAACATAAAGTAAGTAAAGAAGAAATAAGCTTACAAAATCAAAGAACAGTACTATTAGCATTTGTTATTTTTGTTTTGTAGTGTATGTGCAAAGTCACTGCAACTTCCTGTAACCATTTAGCTAATTAAGTTAGACATGTAGTCAATTGGCTGCCATTCGTCAAAGCAAATGTTCGACAATTTGGGTTTTTAATCTGATTAAAGCTGGGAAATCTGTTTAATTTATCTTTATAGGATAATGATTAAATTGTCTCCCAAGTCACAGCCAGGGCACTTCAGTGTAAGTGTACCATAGCGTGACACTCCTTTTGGGAGAGCGGTGGGGTTTGGGGTCAATTTTATGGTGAAGCTGACCTAAGATCAGTGACTGAGGCTATAAACCCGATTGGCCCTCAGGGACTTTAAAAGCAAAACCTTTTAAAGTTCGGCTTTTTGGTGAAGGCTTGTGTATACAGCACTTTTGGGAGGTGGATTTACTCAAGCAGGTGGCACAAAAGTTCAAGGTGGTTCCGGGGCTGCCTGGACATTTGGCCAAAGCTCTGAATGTTTTTCTGTTGTTGCAGCTAGAGAGGTCAAACAGCATGAAGTCTTATTGTAAACAACACAGACCAAATGTGCAAAGGTCTTGTTTTAAAAAGCCTGACCTTAACTGAGATGTTTTTTCTCTATTTTAAAATCAGACTTTTACTAGAGTATTTATACGGCGAGAAAGAGAGAGGGAGATTTACAACTGGGAGCCCTTGACAGAGTTCCAAAACCATGTGTATAATTTCAAGAATGTATTGACGTCAGACTGAATATGAGAAGGTTTCAATCATAACTCTTCAGGAACCTCAGAACCAGAGATTGACTGGCAGCAAATCAAAATGAAGTTGCACAACAGTTTTTTTCCAAATATATTTATACTCCTTGTATCAAGAAGAAACACATATTCAATACTCGGTGTTCAGGCAATCTGAACAATATTCAAATATTTCTATTTTAGGGCCCTACAATAATGACAGCTCTGTCCATTTTAATTTATTATGGCAATTTCCTTGGTTAGTACCTTATCAGTCTACACCTTAAAGAGATATAGACAGAGATTTGATCTGGTGTGATTTCAGCTTTAAGTGATTCAGTTCAGGAAACGGCCATAATCAGGAACACACTGAGCGGGAGAAAAAGTCGTCAGCCTGATGAAAAATCACAGGAAATCAAGAATGTATTTTTCTACCTACGGGTCTGAATCAAATTTATAGGACTCCTGCTTCTACTTCAGCAAACACTCCAGAAGATGATAGAGAGGTGACGTTTCTACGCTCTCCCTCCCTGCAAAGCAGTCGCTGCCCATTTAGCAGGATTTATGGGTGAAGGGCTGACATCTGGCATACTCCCCCGTTTGCCCCAGCAGTGTGTGAAAGCCAATACCCGACTCACTGTCTAAACTCTGGGACCCTGGCGCTCTGGGATAACCCTATAGTCTCAGTGAGCACCCGCAAAAACTAAACAGAAGGTTCACAGTCAAACGCCTTTAGCTTTGCATTACTACATCACACCTGTCTCCATCCACCTCTGGGGTTTTGTGTGGTCACTTCTTTTATAGCTTTTACAGAATTAGATGATAGTATTCATCTTTTTGGGGCAGTATAGTGGCTCATGTGGTGCAGCATTCCCCCACCAAAAGTCTACCTGCTTTTACAAGTCCACACTATGTCCTGAGTGACCCTTGCCTCCTGTGTCTGCACCAGTGTAGATTGCCCAAAAGGGAGGACCACCTGTTACTCCACAGGTTGTCCTTTGCTTCGTCCCATTTACTTCGACATGTGTCCCTCGGCGTGGTGCCACATTAATGTTATAGCATCATAATATAAAACAGATTACTCAATTAGTAATTTGGGGGTCCTGTCCTTTGACGAATTATCTGATCTATTGTTATTCCAGACGCTGGTGTTGTGTTATCGGGATGAGTGACCTAAATTTCCCTTTATTTATTTTTTATAATATGTGTTATAGGCATGTTTATATTATTGCTTAAAAGATCTTCTTATTTCTGTGCCAATCCCAAGTCTTTTGAACTGTGTGAGGAAGCATAATGCAGTCCATGATTCGTCCTGGTGGGTTCCGTGGTAAAAAGTTACATGGACCTGGACTGAGATTTTAACATTTTTGTAAGGATTGTATTTTTGTAACATTGTAAATTCATGCGATTTAATATTAAGCTTACAAAGAAATACGCTAAGTACTTTGCAATAGTCTTTTTGGCGTGTAGGGCCCTTCCACTGCGCTCCTCCCTGCAGACATCATCTTGGTGCTTTTCCCGTATTGATCAGCCCCGTGGAGGTCACAGCGTCTGTCAGTGAGCGCAGTGTAACCCAATCTTGTGCTGTCAAAACGCTACTGCGCACCTACATTTGACCCGCAAACGCACGCTGGGCAGAAAACAATCCAGAGAGTTTTCTCATGTCAAAACCTTCAAACACAGACGCCTTTGACCAAATATCTTATTTATCACCAGGCGGGTTACGCTGGTTTTCATTAGAGCTGCTACAATGTGCCATATTTCTCTGCTTTGAATTATTGTGCTTTCAAACATCATGCGGAGACTTTATGGTTTGAGAGAAGCAGGTTGAAATGTAGTTTGGTCTAGTATCTTTTGTTATAAAGAAATATTATTTTTGATGCTAAGCAATCATTCACCAAGAATTTTTCACCGACAGAAAGGACAAATATTCAGGTCGAATGAAGCAAAATGTATCACGATTTGAGTGTATTAAACTGTATTTATAGAAGATAAAAGTGTTTTACCTTTTACCAAATAAGCAATTATGTGTTATTTTATTGATTAGGATAAAAGTAAAATTTCCTTTTCAGGTAGTTTAAAGTCTTGCCATATGTATTTTTGATAAGGCTGGTCCCTGTGATGAGAGAGTGATTGGCAGACAGCTCTTGAGTCCCTGGAAAAGCAGCTCTCAGTGTGAGTGGGCTGAAGGGCAGAGCGGGTGATTACAGAGAGGAAACCATTGTGAAGTTAGAATGAGTCTTTGTGTCCAGAGTGCTGCCTCTGTATGTTTTTCTGGTCCTTGAGGTTCATCACAGCTGTCAGCTTTGCTTAGACCGGCCGACTCAATTATGGTTATTTCCAATGAGGAGCAGAAAGTGAGAAAAGTAGGGGCCATTTCCTACTATTATAGTGCACATAGTGTAACTATTTCAAAACAAACAGACATGTCAGTGGTTTTCTACTTTTCTACTGAGCTGAGAGGGCTATCTGTTACATATTCCAACAATTATGAACTTCTGAACAGTAGGTGTGTTTAGGTACGAAAGGTAGCCCTAGTTACCTTTTGACCTTTTGACTTAAAATACACAAACACACACACACATATATCTATTTATTTTATGTATATATATATATATATATATATATATGTGTGTATATATTTTAAAAATCAATGCTCACAAAAAACAACATTATACTTTAACATTTAACAGGTTTCTAAGTAGTGGTCTGTCTAGAGTATTAGGCTACACAGAGAGAGATTGTCAACAACAATGTCCAGGACACTCTTGAAAAAGAGATTATGAAACTCAATGTTAGGTCAAGGTTCTCCTGGTTAAATAAAAGAAAAAAGAAACATGTACACTGCATAAAAGAGACAAGAAGAACATATTCTCTGAATATTATTCTTTGTTGTCGCAAGGAAAACAATATAATTGGCTTTTCTCTCATTTAGGTTTTTTTTAGGATGATGTAATGCACTTAATACATTTGTTACTGTCTGGCCATTACATCTCAGAGGTACAATATTGTTTTGACTGGGTTACTCTGTCCAAAAATATTATTGTGTAAAGAGGGAAGAGGTCAGAGAGAGGGGAACAGGGACAGGAAACTTGAAGCAGTTCAATTATCATATACTGTACGTACACTTTGTTATCAATAAGTAATAATTTGTAAATGTGGTTATCATTTTTGGTTCATCAGTGAATTTGAAGCTGCTAAACTCCATATCTACTCTCACAAGCTTCATGTTTTAAACCTTATTTCACTGCTGTCAGGTGTCTTTCCGTGCGCCACAATGGGAACACACTACTTATAATACATTTGGGATAAATTCAGCATATCCACTCTTTCCTCTATTAAAACTCTCGCATTACCCTGCCATTTAGTTAAAAAAGCTATTGGACTCTGATGTTTAAAGGCCTCAAGGCTGTTATAATCATGACAAAGTGTGTTTGTTTAGTAAGGTTTCAGAACCAAACAAAAACACTCAACATTTTCAAATGTGTAAATCTGCTCACTATAACCGCCCCAACAGCACATTAGCGATTTTACAGCTTCCTTTACAAATGCTGCTTGTTTCTCTTGGTCTGCAACATGACAGGGCCAATTCAGTTCACTAGTACTTGTGGAATTTGACAGCAACCACTGACAACTAATTTATCTGGGTTTGGGATTGGCATCTTTACTGGATATATGATGCAAAATCCACTTTTATAGCTTTTCACATTAATGTTTTTATCCCTGCCCACAACCCCATGGTTACAGTTTCAAATATTGCGTAAATGAGGAATAGGGAAGGTAGGCAGCATGACCCAGAAGTGCATGAACAAATGTAAAATTGAATATACTGCACCGGTATTTAATTCATTTCAATGACCTTTAGTTCAGAATCTCTTTTTGATAAATGATCACTACAGAACAGGAGTTACGCTCTTGACTTTGCCAAACAAACATTATGCATTTGCTGCCTTCTGTCCAGGACTCCCTTGATCTCAATGGGTATATCCTGGTTAACTAAAGGTTAAATAAAAAAATTAAAAATAATCAATATGGGTTGCAGCAAGGAAACAGGTTGTTATTGCTATTCTCACTACTGCCTCCAAGTGAAAAGGCCTCTGACGTTTGGTTGTAAATACTGAATCGCTTCTTGATTTTGATAAATTAAAGTCATTTTGACGTGCTTAAGTCATTGTTAGGCATGAAGTAACACGAGCTTCCTAGAATAACACAACTTTTAACAGTATATAATTTAGCAGCACTGAAGTAAATCTCCTAATAGATGAGACAACATTGCAGATGCGAAGAGCGTATAGCACTGGTCTATGTTGTGCATAAATCTGGAGTTTGGCCTTTGCTGCGTGCGTGAATAAATGAGACAGTGACACGTACAAACAGTTGCTGGCTGGCGCGAGGCGTCTGGAAGTCGTTGGCAGCAAAGAGCGGAGCAACAAATGAGCTAATTGTTCTGTAAATGATTTATCCTCTGCTCAGGCCAGTGTTTAATTCAGCCGCTGCTATTAGAAACACATTGACGCTTGGCTTTGATGAGGATGTTAAAGAAGTCTGGAAACCTCTCCCTCTGCACTCACACACACCCAGCACCTACTATAGTGGCACAAGTTGGCACTGTATAGTACTTATACCAGAAAGAGCGAGGTTTGAAGGTGTGGTAGTAGTAGTAGTAATAAGTAATGGTTGTGACAGTAGCTTTTTGTTATTTATTTAACCATGAAAGTCCCAGAACCTCTTTTTCAAGGGAGTCCTGGACAAGAGGCAGTGGTAGAAGTAGTGATAGTAGTTGTATTAATAGTTGATACTCTTAGCATAAAGTTACAATAATTTGAATTAACAATATAAAGAGAACTACTGTTTTTTAGCTCGATGTTGAAGTCAGGAACGGTCTTTTACTCAGGGCTTTCTTTCTATGCATTTTTGTTTGTGTGCTGTCATATGAATTTCAAAGCCATTTCCCCGTTTTTAGTCAATTGCAAGATTTGATTAGAATGCACACAAAACAAATCTTTCGTTGAGTAACTTTATGGTAGTAATAATCCCCAGAGCAGTTATAGGCCTATCTGCTAAACTATCTTGGGAATCACCCAGCACCTAAACCTACATAAGAAGTAATAGTATTGGAAAATGTATGTGGCAAAGCTGAAGTTGTTGCCGTTTCTCACATACAGAGCACAAAAGCATTGTCTGACATACATTTAACTTTCTCCCACTTGCATTTGTCTGGCCATCGCCTTTCGAGACAGCAAAAAAACTCCTATGATTTCTGGGTTA
>JAPMNZ010874506.1:0-13537 GCA_029875035.1 Pomatoschistus microps
TTGACAGTTGTCAGAACTTCCCAAAAGAAAATGACTAATAATGGAAAAATAGACAATTAAGTTTGAATGTATATTATTTACAAAATACCATAGGGTACGAAATTATTATCTTATATGCAATAGTCCTGTGAAGTCTGTCATCTGAACTAATATTATCATTATTTTAAACTTGATTTAAACTTTAAAACTTGATTGTGTTTGAAATGTACATATACATTTTTACATTTTCATGCAACATAGTGAGAGATAATTCCAATTCAAAAGATATAATATGTTGTTTTGAATTGATAAGTGCTACTTATACATACGAATAGAAAGTGTCTATTTTAAGACTGCCATTTTAGTTTAGTTTTGTATAATTTTAGTATTGGTCAGTGCATTGTTTATTTACAAAACCATCACAGCCAATTATGCTATTATATATTGCTGTTAACTATTCACCACAAAATAAATATGTCTCGTGATACGAATGGTGAAAAGCACTCAACAACACACAAACGGAACCCAAGAATATCTTTGCAGTCTGGTTGAGTGTGTTTACAAAACCAGCACCTCAAGTGGCCCCAAAGAGTCTCACTCAAAGCCATGTTTATTCCCTCTTGACAATTTACATTCACCAGTCCCCCTGTTTGACCTGAGCAATTCTGGACAGTGCAAAGCAGCCATTTCACTCAAGAGACCCAACAAGACCTGCAAAATGCATAATTCCACCATCTATTTTTATAGGAAAATAAATTAAATTTTCTTCAGTCTTGTGAAATAGCCAACACAAACTTTTCTTGGGCAGTAAACACGGGTGTATTAGTTTCAAAGCCCACAACAATGGAGTAGACGTTGTACTTTGATCGAGTTTCTTTCACTTTCTTTGTCGATGTTACTGTAATTGTGAGGTTATATGTTTGTGTGCACTTTATCGTGGAGGAAGTGGCCGCCTTGTGCGTGGGCCATCAGTCACTGCCATAGAAAACGCCATAGCACACCGGCACAATAGTAACTAATGGCTCAGCTTTTCCCCTGATTGCTCCCGGGGCAGGGGAACTTTTGCGGATGTCTTGGGGGTATAGCTACGCCGCTGTCCCGTACATTGTGAGGTTCGGAGCTGATGACTGGTCTCAACGCTTGGCTCGCTTTGTTAGATTAGTCTGCGCTAACCCTAAACTGATATTAATACAGAAGCCGGGAGGAATGAGGAAACCAGCTGTGTGTGTCTGCAGTGTGGATTGAAGTCGGCAATCTGCTGCTCTATGAAGGACTCAATAAAACATGTACCTGCTATTACTTTAACTGACGTCTGAAGAAATGTGCCCCGTACTGTAATTTCTCCTCACTCTAATGTAGCAATTGTATAAATAATATATGTATGTATTCTAAATTGTCTGGAGGTTAACAGATCCAATTTGTGACCATAGACATGTTTAGACAAATGTCCATACCAAGTTTTTCCAATGTTTATCAGATTCCATCCAAACAAACCCTGAAGACATGCACGAAAAGTCTCACCTGTATTTTTTAATACATTTCTTGAAACTTGCACTTTTCAAAATCCTATTGGGAGATTTTCAGAATGTATAATTCTAGAGTAGGTGGGGAAAATGGCAGCTATTGTCAGTCTGCAGCGGTCAGTCACCCCAAGAATGTTCTAGGGAAGAAGCTGTTATATGTGATGTTTATGGAGAGTGAAGGCAACTGAAGCAAGATACTAAATGTTTTTTCATATCCAGTGAGCTCTATTCAGGAGAAATTGTGTGAAAACACAGGTGAATATGATTTATTTAATTTAGAAAAGCAAAATAGGTCCAGACAGTGAATTATTATCATTATATAAAAAGGTGTCCTTCAATGTGCAGTCTAAGAGCAGTGAAGACCAGGACGGTTCTGCCTTTGAGTTTCAAGACAAGATTTTGTCTTGATTTTCTTAATTAACCTATCCATCTCAGTCAAAATATATTTTTTTTTATGCTGTAATGGAAACTGTTTACCTCAATGCATATTTTTTGTAGATTTTGATTGGTTGGACTTTCTTGTGAAAAGTCATTTGATGTTGTCAGCCTATTTCATATTTTTCCCTGACAAAGGCCCAATGCCCATGGGACATCCCTCGTCTATGAGGAAAGGACTTGCCTCAGACTCTGCCCTTTCCCACTGCATACATACTGGTACCATTGTAAACTGGATATGTTTTAGTTACAAAAGGCACTTCTAAGAGGTTACCAGTCATCATATTTTGTGGGACCAGATGTCATTATTTCTATGTTGTTTTGCATCTCAGCATTTAGTGTGTAGAAAGCATTTTGTCATTGTCTTTGAAAAACTACTCCTCTGAGACTCACACCTTCTTTTCCATTTGTGCTTTCTAACTAAATCCCTTTCATAAACCCTCTTCAATCTCTCCAGAGTTTGATTTCCTTTACCTCTTTTGCTGCTCATCCATTTGTTATCTCTGGTCTCACTCTTCTCTCCTTCCTGAGTGGTAAACGAGTGTCTGAAATAATACAGTTTGTTCAAGTTTGATTCAAGCCGACAGCGCCATAGAAACACTCACACACTCTTGAAAGAACGATATTGCTTACTCAACTCTTTTGGCATCAAATCAAAGAGATAGTCGATTTATAGAGAGATTCAACTTAAGTATTTTTGACAAGCTGTCCAGCCTGTAATGATGCCAGAGAGGCCTTGTAGACTCCTTATCTTGAAGTTATTGCCAGTTCCTTAATAATGAGTGGGTGTCATTGTTTTGATAGCTTTGTGGATTAGCCCAAGCTTCATATGTCCTCTGTCTATTTTGGCCTGTCGTAGCTCAGTTGGTGTTCCTCCAGTATTGGCGGTTGCGTCGCTAATAGCCAGATACAAGCTTTAAACTGTCCAATAACACTCCATCACGCACTGACAGCAACCTGGCATCACACACATGCTCGCCAAACTTAAAAACATACAGCAACTGCTTTGTGCTGTAAGCTTGGTCCACAAAACAACATCTGCCCCACTTAAAACTTTCTATCTCTCCCTGGACTTTGGTCTGTCAGACAGGTGTAAAATAAAAATAAATGTCTTTTTAATAACCAAAGTGTCTGACCACCCACAGGCCACTGATGACGATTCTCCGCCTAACAACTTCTTGACGTACACCATGACTTCAATCTCGGCTTTTCCTAGTTTCTTCAGCATCATCATGGTGGAGGGCTTTGCAGGTAAGACTGTACTGGAAAATCGCCTGACAATCTAAAACGAACTTTTAAAACTTGTATCATGTATAATAGAGGTTATAGAGGACTTAGTTTATTCATAATTTAGAAGCCGACCAACCAGGTAGCTTCTTCAGGGCTTAGTTTGGTGATTGTAACGCCCCCTAAATTTAGTTGTAGGAGGGCAATCTCAATTTTCTATTTAAAAAGAATGCTTATTGAAATGTGATATTGATAGTTAGATTATTTGCAGACTCGAGGTCCAGATGATATATTCTTGCACATCGGCAGGAGCAAACATATAATTTTTTTAAATCAATTGTGCATAATTTAAACCAAACAGTGTAAAAGGCAAATGAAGAGTGGTAAAGAGGCCTGGTGTTTTTATCTTTGGCTCAGTTCTTTCTCAAAACAGAAAGTTTAGGAGCCCCTTGATTTGTTTCTTAATGTTCATGAAAAGTTGATAAATTAAAATGTGATTTGATGATCTTTCAGATTGTCCCTGGTGTGAGACTTTGACACTGATTAACAGAACAACCAACCAGGATGGCTATATCTCAAGCATCTACTTGACATTGTGTAGGATAATTGGAGGAATCAAGTTTTTTTCTGAGATTTTTTTCAGAGAAAAAATCTGTTGAGTCATTAGATATATTTGAACAAATACTGAAATGGAAAAACCTTGGACGAATACTAGATTGACCAATACTAAGAATCCAAATGATAAATACCTTTGTACGATTTAGAGAAGAGACATTTTGAAATATTTTTGATATTCAATTATTGTATGACCCTCAGAAAAACCAGAAAATTTTTCTGTCCTTCTGCTTGTTTGGCAGTGATCAGTGTGATGAAGCCTCTGGACTACGAGCGGGTGCCAGGTGGAGTCATCCACATCAGCGTCATGGCCAAAGACGGAGGAAGCCCACCCCTTAATAGCAGTGTCCAGGTTGTGGTGGAAATCATTGTGAGTAATGAAACATGATTATTACAGTGTAAACATATGCAAATGAGATATCAATACAAAAATATGAATAATTATTGTGAAGCAATTTGTTTTAAAAAATTTAGTTTTCATAAATAATACACAGCAAAATAACGAATGACAAAAAAGAATAGTTTAAAATCGAACACCAATTGTTTTGTTTGTTTTGTTTCTTGTTCCTCATCATTAACGGACCTGGAGTTGTTCTTACCTCCATCCACGCTATTATGAGAAACGCCTGGCACAACTATTTCCCATATATTATGTTTAATTTTAGTTTTTACAAAAAATAAAATATATTATTTTACACCTTCTTAGGATAGGGCAGGCCAAATGAATGTTTTGCCCTTGATGTGAAGATGTTATTTCACATTCTAAGACATGAAATGACAGAGTAAATATAGTCTCATTGTCAATATTTTTTCTTTAATGTAAAAATAATGCAGCTTACCTTGAATGCTATTACTGCCACATAACAGATTTATTTCAATTTAAATTCAGGTTTTGACAATTGCCATTAACCAAACTTGAGATTGTAATCTTTCACTCATAATTTTTTTGGCACAGTTGTAGTTGAAATAAAGTTTAATTTCAGTTTATGCCTGTGACTATATCTGGTACTTTTTTTTCACTAGACTCTGCTCACCCACTCATATCCCCTGTCATCATCCAAGTTATTGACTGACGATTTAACCAAATATTGCCACTTGTCTGATGAAGGACCACCACCTACTTCCCCCATAAATATACGTTGTTAATGCTATAGTTGACACAGTATACCATTACACTGTCGTCAATCTACATTACTAACACAATTATAGTCAAGCTACAGAACATGAAGGCAGGCACAGAGGTGGTAGACCCTACAGCTGGAAAATATAAAGGGTTAGAAATATGGCTAAAATGTCAAGCTTATAAAACCAATCTTTGTGGTGGCTTGTGAAGAATGATGCATGTTATAAAATGTGGTGTTTTGATGGACACCAGCATGTATGCACTGTACTTGCTTCATCTTTCCCCACATCAGTAATATCCTCTGCTTCAGGTAACATGTATCTACCCTGAACCATATGTCTGTGCCCTCGCCTCGCGCTCACAGTTTGAGTATTTCCTCCCAGCCTGAGTTATTATGAGTGCCTTGTGATCCATGTCTGAGCACAGCTTTGTTTGCAGGTTTATCACACTCTGTGCTGATATCTGCACTTGCCGTTCGCCTGCTTTTGTCAGCCTTATCACCAAATGTCTTATTTTAACTCCTGTGCAATGTCATGGCAGTTTGAGATGCAGAGACACGGATATACATTATAGGCGTTGACTTAAAGTAACTGTTATCGGCCTGGAAAATAAATAACATAAGCCTAAATGTGGTCTATATGTCCATATTTCGACCATAATTCAACATGTTTGCATCTTCAGAGGCAGATTTAATGATATCCCTTGATGGAATAGTATTATTTTCATATTTTGTATTTATATGAATTTGCAATTGTCTACAAGGACAAATGTAAAAAAGGAAACAGCAACAGCCCAAACTTTGATAGTAAGAGCTTCCCTCTTCTTACTCAGCTTTATTATGCTATCACTATCTTAAGTATTCTTCCTCGAGTGACTTGTGTGTAGTTGTTTTACCTTCTTCACCTGACCCACCAAGCAACGAGCTAGAAAACAATTTGGTTTTACTGCAAAATTTGCCACATCCACCCATTCATCCATTCATCCTCTTCCCCTTAATCCATGTCTGGGTCAGGGGGCTGGCAGTCAGAGCTACCCCTTATTCACAGAGCACTAGCCGGAAACATGGCTCAGCACAAAGAGTGAAGTGCACTATTGCACTCTTCATGTTACTATTCAATCATGCAATGTACTAAAACTTTATAATAATATATGCACCCATCAGACGTCTTGCTGCCCTCCTCCTGCTTCAGGAAACCCCTCAAAATCAACATTTCATCACACTTGGCAAACATGTTGTTTGTTTAACCTGAAGGGAAATTATGTTCAGAAGATACAGTATGAAACATGCAAAGACAGTCCAGTGCTGTTTAAACTTGTGGAAGTATTGGAGAGAGCTTCCAACATATAACACAGATTATAGTCCTAGTCCTACATCTCAGTCCTGTGCTCTAAATAGCCAAATAATACTAGCATATCATGGCATTAGAAATTCCTTGGTCTATTGAACAGGCTCTTTGCAGCCCCTATATCTTTGTTTTATGAAAGATCAAAATGTATTAAGATAAACCAGCAGCAGTGTGAACCTGAAGCCAAATGTAAATGCTACAAGTAAATAAAAATGATGTTTCTAATATACAATGCAAACTTGGAGTAAGAAATAACTGTGGTGAAATACAATTTTCTTAAGGTAAACAGCATTCACCTTTCCGCCACCAACTTGCCTCCATGGAGATAATATTTTACTGAAATGTTCCCCACCTTAAGGCATTAACTATCTCAGTGGGGCTAGAAAGTGATGCCACAAGTTGCAGGTCCGATCTGTGAAGATGATGAAACCCTGTTACACCTGTACGAATGGAGTTTTGTTTGCAATGACATTCCCAGTGACGCAAAGCAAAACAAAACAATTTTTGCATCGAGAAATGTAGTCATGTAGGTTTGTATCTCTTTCTTTCAAAACCATTGAGATCAGCCTGGTGTTTGGTCATTTGAAATAATGCTTGTTTATAGAAATACTCAATACTGTAGATGGAAAATGCTTTAGTCGATTGGTATTTTCTTTCCTGTTAAAATTGAATACTATTGGATGTAAATACTATATATCAAATAGAGCTGTATAGTATATAGTCCCCTTAATAAACTATAGCCTACCAATGGCTTGAAAATGTTCTAAATGAGTGCAGACACTAAAACACCCATCAAACTATATATCTATGTGTATCCATCCATCTATTTACAAAGAAGGTGGAATTATTAGGAATTTCCAAGGGCATCACTTGAGGTCATCTTCTTTATGGAAAAATATGTATCAAAGTCCCCAGTTACAGGTGAACCAGAGCAAAAAGCAGACCCTTGACTGACGTTGCCTACTTTAACATGCACATTTAGAAAAATGTTCCCCGTTTAAACAAATACTTTTAATCACCACTGATAATTTGACCTTTCGTGTGTTCACACAAACACAACAAAAACAAGAGCGTAATGAGCAGCCAGATTACAAAAACAGCAGACCTATGTCCCCTGTTATCTGCCCATTATACTTCTAGCCCACCATTCATCAGCGAGACGCAGCACAACGCACAATGAATGCGTCCTGGCGGGGTATTTTGGTCGCATATATATCTATCTGCATCCCACTGTAGGGAGCAATATTGTGTAAAAGAATGAGTTGTATGCTGAAGCGCGGAGGCCGAGAGGGAGACATGTGCCGTCTTCGCTGTCCTCCATATTGTTATAAGTCGCTCCGCAGGGGTTTATCAGTCGCCAACAGTGTTACAGAGACACAAAAGCCTCGCACCAGTGTAAAACTCGCAGAGATAATAGGCACTGACTGCTGTTTAAGTGGTAACGTGTCACAGCACTGCGCCCAGTGGGGATCAGACTCGGTGAACAGCACAAGACAAGTGAACACCAAGGGCTGACGCAAAAGCGTGCTTTAAAATGTATGATGCTGTAATTGAATATAGCCTTTTTAGCTTGTTGCAAAGTGCAACCAATGGCTTGCAAAAGTGCTAAAACAACTTGAACTTTCCACATTATGTTATAGTTATTTAGGACTTTCTTTGCATTTCTTTGCAACTTTATTCAAATTTTAGCAATTTTATGACAATATATGCCACAGCATCATTCATGAGATTCCAATTCACAGTTTTAGGTAATGGTATTGTAGATCCAGGAATCAAAGTTGAAACAAAAAAACTCATAATATACTGTCACAAACAAAACTATTTTACTTTGCTATTTACTGTTTAGCCGGGCTATATGAGGTCAGAGAGGATAAATTCCACCTGTTCAATCCATTCCACTCAACTGAGAATAAATTTGAGTCAAAACCACTTTTAGAGACTGCCAGATTTTTACTCTTTCTGTCATGGGGCTCTCCTGGATGAATGAGAGATTACATCAACTTTTCGCTCAAGTCAGCAGTAATGTATTTTTGCTTGGTTAGTTGGTTAATAAAGAAAAAAACTTGTCCTCATTGCTTAAAGCTCGCTCTCAATGTGATTATTTCATTCTTTCATTAGGCCTCTGTCAGATTTTTCAGACAGGAAAGTAAAAAAAAAAAACACTCAGCCAATCAGCTCTCAGCCCAAAGGGTCAAATAGTGACTCACAGGGCTCTTTGTATGCAAAAGACAAATATGTTATCTAATAAGATAAAGACAGTATGTTGTGGTCTGAGTTGTTCACAACTTCACTTTTACAAGACTCTTTCTGTTGGGACAAACATAAGGCATTATTTATAGGTGAACAAAGTTGCGTACCCCAGCTTTAATGATCATAAAAAGTCTGGACAATTTATTCTTACCGTAGTGTAAACTGTACACGCTATGTACAAGTCAGCAATGTGTGTTATTTCTCCCAAAACATAGAAGAGAAATGCAGGCTAAAATGTGTAAATCTAACTGTGTAACACCCATAAGAGACCATTATCTTAAAGCATTTGCATAACACTTAAGGCTGAGCAAAATAACTCAGAGTGTTTATTTTGCATTTAGGATGAAAATGACAATCCACCTACCTTCAGCGAACCGTCCTACATTGTGCGAATCCCGGAGAACATCAATGCAGGTGAGTCATTTTATTCATAGCAAGGTTATGGTTAAGTTTGTGAATTGCATTTTGAACAAGAAACCTGCAATTTATGTACACTCCAAACTCATTGTGGTGCTCATAAATCACTCTTTGTATTTTCCAACAAAAAGAAATGGCTTCTTAGGGGGTTGTTACTCTATATTATTCCTGCCTACTGCCCGACTTGTTTTGGTTTTGCATAATGTTTTTAACTGCTAAGCCCCAGAATGCAGATCCAGCAGCTACAAAGCTAAAAAATGCCAGTTATATTCATTCTTGCGGATTCAGAAACTCTTTTATCCCAAACAATAGATTAATTTCAAGGCTCCGGAGGAAAATTACATATTTGACCGCCCTGTTCCTTTTGGAGATCCGACATAACTGGGCGCTTCAAATGTCTCGTACTGAGCGGCTTGGACCGTTGCGTGGTGTTAGAAGAAGACTGTGGGGACGGAGAGATCCGGGCTGCAGGGCTCAGCTCCGGGCGAGTCCCCTTTGCTGCTCTCTTTAGCCTGTCATCTCTTTCGCTCCCTATGCCTGCTTGGATATTGATCAGCTCTGTGCCAAGAAGAGGATGTGCCAAACAAGCTGATAATCCACTAATCCGTAAACCCACTCACTGCCATGCCATCAGAGCCGCAGTGGACGGGGGCGGAGGAGAAATTAGCCTGATACATTTTAGTTTGTGACATGGCTCCACACTATCTGTCTCTTTAGTATACAGCTATGGAACAAATAATACATTTTGGACATTGCTATCATAAATATCCAAATAATGACTTTTAAAAAATATATATATACATATTCAGCCCGCTATCAGATCTGGCCCACTGACTATTTTCCAAATTACAGTTGTTCTGTATAATGTAATGAAATGGCATCTAACCAGAAATGCATTAGTGCAAGTATCAGATAATAATTACAACACTGATGCATATATATGACAGCTGTGCATCACACATGTATTGTTTTATTCTGCTTTAGTCCTGGGTCCATATCAGGCTGGACTAGAACTTGTTTGATCCTGAGTTAGTTGTGTATACATTAATTTGGTATGAGTCGAGTAGTCATTTTGAGCAATGCCAAACTGTTATTAATGAGGTTGTGTGAAATCATCTGGCCCAGAGCATATGGGCCCCAAACCAATGTCCCTTTTGAAACTTTGCATATAAAAAAAATACATAAAAAATGCTGTATAGGAATAATGTGGCATGTTTAAACAGATAATCCTTAATAATTATGTGTACTCATGACTATTATGCATCATGTAACACGCAGTATGTAAAATGCAGCATTCCATTGAAGGAAGAAGAAAGAAAAGTCATACAGGAAAGTGTTTGTCAGATTTTTAGAGATATAAGTAGTCAATATTTACATAGAGCCTACATCAAAAGTAAATAAGTATATATTTGTTAATTATTTATCTAAAACCTCATCATATAGGTTTCTTATTTGAAATATTGATATCTATTGTGGCCAGTACAATAATATTATAATTGAATTAAAAGTCTAGCCACACCAATAAAAACGAGCAGAAAGAAGGAAAAAATAATAATCTTTGTCTCTTTCTTTATCTTGTACAATCCTCATAAAAATGAAATAATGGACTGCAGAGATTAATTTTAGTTTTAATTTTGTATTTTTTTCTTCATCTGAATTGAAGACAACCCAATACAAGTTTCTGTGTTTTTTCACACTCTCTCTTCCTCTCTAACCATAACTTTGCAGCCTCTGTATTTCTTCTCACACATAGAAGTAACTGCGTGTCTCCCTCTCACTCAGGGGCCACTGTGCTGCTGGTGAATGCGACTGATTTGGACGCCTCGAGGGAGTTCGGACAGGCCTCACTCATCTACTCCCTGGAGGGCTCCACTCAGTTCCGTCTCAACTCTCGCTCAGGTCTGCGGCTGCTGCTATGGAAATGCGCTGGCCAAGAGCACTTTCAATTTATCGCTTTCACCACTGGAGAGATTTTGGTCACATTCTTTATAACACACATTCGATGAGCGATAGATTGATACAGTGATGTGGGGCAATAAACAAGAATATTTAAATTATTTTAGGTTTGCGTGTGTGCGAAAGTCATTTGTTTTACTTTACACACACAGTTTAATACCTAGCTTAATGATTGTTCTCCTTAATATCACTATGGCAAAAAAATTACATATGATAATCATTGCGCCACCAAACATATTGGTCTATTTGTTAGTTATTGAGCGATACATTAATATAGTAATTATTGTGACAGGTCTAATAGTTCCAAACTGGTAGTATTCATAAATTATGATTACCTTTTTTTTCATGTACACATAGTTGAAAATAAACAATTGAACACATTCAATGATGGCGGTGGTCAGAGGAGCCGATGGCACATACTAGTTGCCTCGAAGTCTGCCCAAGGGCAACTGTGGCTTCAGTGGCAGTTCACCATCACTGTGTATGGAGTGAATGAATGCCATGTGAAGTGTTTTTGGATGGAAGAGCGCTATATAAGTAGTGTGCATTGTCAAACCAGTTTTTAAAAGTTACAATAGAGAAATCCATATGAAATTGAAAGATAAAAGAAATATGTATGTTGAAATTGCATTGAACTATACGGTAGATACAGAGCATTCAAGGAAAGGAAACTCAAAGCGTGTCACTTTGTGTTTCCTCAAAGTGACACTAATTGGAAGCAGTTTACATTATGTTGAATAAATGGAATTATGTAATTTTATTTACTTATTATCTAGGTGAGATCACGACCACTGCCCTCCTTGACCGAGAGCTAAAGGCAGAGTATATCCTGATTGTTCGTGCAGTGGACGGAGGAGTTGGACCTCAGCAGAAAACAGGCATCGCCACGGTAACAGCCTCTCATCAGTCAAACCTCAGTGTTTGGCCAGTCGGGTGTAATTAGCATCTCTCCGCTAATGACTCAGCTTCAATAGAAATGTAAACGACCCACCGAAAAGTATATCTTAAACAAATAGCAAACTGAACTATATGCTGAGAATGTGTTATATTAATACTGCATCCATATTTATTTTAATTACTAATGAAGTGAAGGAAGATTGTTAGTATTCACTGAAACTTTACTTATCACTTAATAACTATATTGTTTAACTCTGCTATATAATAATAATTTAAAGGGGCTGTATTTAATATGCACAATTAGTGATCTCATAATGTCAATAGAATCATTACAGTCCATTGTTTTTATAATTAAGAATACGTTTAAACTGTTGTTCAGAAAAGGCCAAATATGATCATCTTCTTTATGTGTACCTGTTGACCAACATTAAAAAAGATCTATATGTTATCTAAAATGAAAATATCACATTCTTAAAATAATTGAATGCACTAAAATTGTGTATTCAAAGAGACATGTTCGCTGGCATTGAAAACTGGAGATCATATCCCTTTTACACTGTAACTGTACTTTTCAAATAGATTTAGTTGTGTTCCCATTTGTGTCATGGTGTAGATGTTGTTGTTTTATTTAATTAATCATTATTTGCAGTCCTGCATTTTGGATTTAATTTTATTTTCTCAAATATCTGGTAATACTTTTTTGATGAATAAGAAAAAGCATGTATTTAAAAGCTGATTTTACATCATTTGTCACTATATGTACAGTAGGTGAAAATATTATGAATGTATGAATGGAAATACTTGAAATTAATGTTTAATACAATTCTCTTTGCACAGGTCAATATCACAGTTCTGGACATAAATGACAACGCTCCCAAGTGGCCAGATGAGCCGTACTTTGCCAACGTTGTGGAGAAGAGTCCAATAAACACTGATGTAATATCGGTAAGTCTGCTGATCTACTGGTGTTCAAAATGAAATGTGTAAAAACAAAGAATGTATGGGGCCAGTGAGTGTGTTTACAAAGCATAAGAATATGTACGCTCTAAAACAGCTCTGATTTGGTGGAATTATCAATCAGGTCTGACGAATTTTGGTCCTGTCTTTGTGTACACTGCAGAGAAACCCTCAAATCTCCAGACCTGAGGAAGCTTTCAAAGGCGTCTTGTGACTTCTTCTTCTTAGTCAAACTTTATAGCAGTAATTGTGATTAAATGATAATTATACATATGTTATAAGCACATGACCAGCAAATATAATCACACAACATTATGTTTGATTAGATTTTGATTTTCACACATGCCCAGCTGCTGCAGCATAAATCATTGAATTTATGCATCCCTTTTAAAAGCCCCATGATTCTTGTTAAGTTTTGTTTTTGCTTCACATAATCAAACAACAAAACGGGTGCAGCGAGGAACTATGTTCAAGTCCCTCCATGGCCCCGTGCCAAAGCACAACCGAGACATGTTAGTGCCATATGAACCAACTCGGACTCTGAGGAGCACAGGGACTGGTCTCCTGCTGGTACCCAGAGTCAGAGTCAGAACTAAACACGGGGGAAGCCTCCTAAAAAAGTGAGACAGGCTTCTACTCTGACAATGTTCAAATCCAGCTTAAACACAGTTCTGTTTAGCTCTGCATACAACTGAAGGATTTTATCTTCACCCTTTTTATGTACTGTGATTATTTATGATTTTAATGCCTTGTATCTTTTTTCGTTAATCACTTAGAGTAGCCTTGGGTATGAACTGTGCTATACAAATAAA
>JAPMNZ010874536.1:0-14152 GCA_029875035.1 Pomatoschistus microps
GTTCTGTTTAGCGGTGCATACAACTGAGGGATTTTATATATATTTATCTTTCTTTTTCATGTGCTGTTATTATTTATGCTATTTTGTCTTGTTCAGCACTTTGAGTTACCTTGTGTATGAATTGTGCTATACAAATAAACTTGCCTTGCCTTGCCTGATAAAGTACCTGAATGACACCTGCAACTTTAGTGATCAAGGTTGAGGGTTTGCAAATGAGTGGAATGAAACCTCCAAACCCGGGCTATAGGTCTTTTTCAGATTCCCCTCTCAGGGTGGATGGAGAGGTCTTTCCTTAAGTTCAGGAGTTCAGACTGACGGCTGTGATTCAGGCTGGAGCGAGCGATTGACAAACATCCTCTGCAGTGAGGGAGCTGAGGCGAGAGACAAAGCTTTCCATTAATTGATCCATCTTGGTTCTCACTCGCACCGATGGTCATGAACTTTAGGTACTGATCCAAAAGACCACGAAAGATCATGGATACAAGCGACAAACAAACTTTTCTTTTGTAGGATGGCAGGGAACTCATAGAAGAGATGCCGCCCCTTCATGTTGAGAGGACCCAACTCAGGTGGCTTGGATATCAGTTTCAGATGACTCCTGGATGCAAGGGCATGAGCCATCGAGAGGAGGCCTGGGAAGTACTTTTCAATTGATTGAAAAAGACTCTCCATAGAATCCTCGTGGTGAATATCTAGAAGGTTAAATTGATCAGTCTGCATTAACAGGGATCAGATGGAAGTTTAATTTATTATGCTCTTTTTTTCAAACATAGTCGATATATGCCCGGGATAAAAATAGTTGTTGAAATGTATTTTTGCAAGTCAAATTTGCATGTACATTTTCAGCCTAAAAAGACATTTGAGAATTCCCCTAAATCCTTCTGTAGCCGTAAGTGTAAATGTGTCCACTGTATACAGACTGAGCTGAGGGAGGATAGCACCTTTTTGTGTGGTGTGGGGATAAATAGGATTAAGGATTTGAGCGATTTAGGCACAATAATCCGACTGTGTATCGCAGAGAAGCAGCAGCAGCACGATCAAAAGAGAAATGCTTGGTAATCTGCACGAAAAGAAATATAAAATAATGACTCCAAAGACATTTTTTCCAGCCGGCTCTCCAAGGAACGCTGCTCGTTCAGTCACTGTGAGCTGTAATTAGCAGCTAATCTTCTCATGTGAACTGCACTGCAAAACCAAATCTACATGGATTAAAATGATTTGAAGACAGAATCTAAAATCCTTTGCTGGGCAGGGGATGTGTTTCTATTATTAAGCTATTTGACATGACTTGTTTTACAATAAAAATAATCCAAACTTGTTTATTTTGGGTAGTGGAAAGACAAAAATAACTTCCAATGTTCCTACCAGTGATATGCCTTCACACAATTAAAACACAGATGTCTATTCCTATGAATTAAATATAACAAAGCTGATGGCAAGATACAGGACTGGACATTAAGCCAAATTTATATAATACATTTACTAAATAGATTTGCAGTACATGCATGTACAGTGATATGTCCAGGATCATTAATCGGATTGGGATTGGAGAGGAGACTGTTTGTTGTGGTGTTAGCGCTTAGAGGAGTTAGCCATTGGATTTTCAGTTTAAACACTGTTGGTTTGCACAGCTGCGGTGATGTGTTCTGTCATATCAGTCGTGCATGAGCAACTTTACATGAACAAAGTGTTCAGTGAGCTGATTTTTCAGTCTATGGTATATTATTTTCTTTAAAAGATGTGCATGTTTTACCCGGGATTATCAGTATTTTATGGCATTACATGTATCAGTCCCAAGAGCGGGTGATTCAAATCTTTTTAGGATACTCAATGAAATTTACGGAAGAAAATTATGTCAAAAAATAGTCTCACTATGTCTCCACTGCTCTGTTCAGTCAATGTGTAGATTGTCATTCTTGTGACAAAGTGGAGATGGGTACGTATACTGCATAAAAAACTAAGACTTCTTCCTGATGTAGTACGTAAACAGGCCATGAGGTGTGCAGTACCCGAGCAGCTTCAGACACGACATCTTGACCATATGTTATGTCTGGAACGTACTCTCATCATTTTCCTTGTACTTTTTTGAATTGATTAAATCATCTTCTATACCCAAATATCAAAGGCTAATTGATTAGGACTGACAGGGAATGTGTCTTAACCAAGGATTTCACTCATGTTACACTCCCAACCATCAAGATATTTGCAAATTAGTAATTGCAAAACTCATTTGACAAACAGATGGCGTCCACAGATGTATAAAAACACATTTATTGTCTAGACGTTTCAATCATTTGATTAGCTAGCATTTAAGACCATTTAGTAGTTCTCCTGATTTGTTCATGTAAAAGACGTACAAAAGCTGGATTTCTAAAGCAATTCCTGTATGAAAACAAGAAAAAAATATGTACATTTTTACAATAACCAACACGCAACATAAAACAGAAGCACAATGTTATTCCACCTTACCCCTCTGGAAAAACAATACCAGCAATAGATTCTTATAAGACATAAGTTAGCTATGTATGATTTCAAGTCATTTAGACCTTTTTACAGAAGTATAAACCCTTTAAAAGTGAGTAACAGAATACATTCAAAGTAAGATTGTTTGATAATGAAACAAAAATCAGCATTTGGGTCATTACTAACATTTTGAAGTTGATTTTGAAAGCCTCTGAAAGTGTTATGAGGAACCATGGGCCATAGAAGGAGTGGACAAACGAAGAGCTAAGTCACACACAGCGATTGGCTTTTCCCAGAAGCCGATTAGGGTAGACGCCAACCGGTTCCATCGGCCAATATTTCAAGCAAAATTACCGGTTAGCAACTGCCTGGCAACCAAAGGCCCAATAAGGAGCAAGGCAGCCCTGTTCCCACTAGCCAAAGAGAATATAAAATAAAAACACCTGGATAATATAGTGCGTTTAATCACCTGTTTAAACCCTTAAGTACTGAATCCAACATGGCCGGTAACAAAAAAGGCGTTTACTTTTTAATCAAAGTGAATGGGAGGCTTAATCAAGCTTTCGGGTTAGCATTGACTATTGCTATATACAGTTTAATTGCAAACCACATGTTCAATTTATAAATGCGGGAGAAGTGCAGTGAATATTGTGATTTTTTTCCCCCAGGTGAAACCGGATGGGCCTGATGATTTTGTGAAATAAGTTTTACAAAAGGCAACCAGCCAGTCCAGATCAGGAAGGAGCAAACGTATATTACATAATCTAATACTTGATAAGATGCACTCTTAACACATTTTTGATATTTGCTTGTTTAAGTTGGCTTTGTTAGACAAGTACTAACAGAAATATTGACCTGAATCAGTAATATCATTTGGAAGCAATATTAGTTCTGATGTGTTGAAAATAGACCTCAAATGCTGTGTATATTTTTTCAATGCTTAGATTTTGGATTTCAAGGCATTTTGTCATGATACTTAACTTTATTACTTATTGAACATTCTGACAAACATATTAAAGGGTCAATGATTGGTCCCATTTAGTAAGACATAGGCAAGGCTTGGTACCATTTAAATAAACCTAAACATGAGTAATTATTTAATATAATGATATTTAATCCTGTTCAATTTCTTAGAATAAATTGTGTCTATATCTTTGTGGCATTTCTATTAGCAGGAATTTAAGACAAAAAACCTGATATAGTAATTGTAAAAACTAGTAGCTTTTCATTTCGTTCCAAAAGCTACTGTGTGTCCCATGTATAAATCACATTCCAACAACAATGCTGCTCAACAGGACATTAACAGAGATGCAACAATGGCAAGCTGAGGTTCTAGGGTCAAAAAGGCTGTCCACAAAATTGTCTTTTCAAATTGTCCATTCAAACATGGCAACAAATAATCAGCATTTCTGGTCACTCTAGATCTTCACAGATCTTGAGAGTTCCCCCTTGTCCACATTACACTTGTCTATAGAAATTTAAGCAACTCCAGTTTTTGTCAAGCACTGGATATGTGCCTTAGTGTTCCATCTATAGGTGGCCGAAGCAGCGGTTGCCCTCACAAAGATGGCAGAGGTGATGTCAACATTTGTCCACACAAAGATGGCGCAAAGCTCTAGGTACGACTGGAGGAATGACTTTAGTAGATGACTTCATAGACAGTGGCCTTCTTGTCTCCAGAGCCGGTGACTATGTACTTATCGTCCACAGAGATGTCACAGCTCAGCACTGACGACGACTCCTTAGACTGAGGCAGAGAATAATGCAAAGGTTAGCAGGTTAGGGATTCGTTCATAAACTCAACATTGTAGAAAATATTTATGCTTTCAAAATTGTGTTACGCATGTCAGGGCCCTTATGCAGCTCCAATTTCAATTAAAAGTGGAAGTGAAAAAAGGAAACCCTTAAATGTATGTACATATGTATGTTTCTATCATGTATAATATAATTATATAATAAATAATACAATTTATTCCGATACATGTAAATACATGTATGTGAATAAAGGTCTCTGAATGTCCCAGATCATTGTTGAAATGTATAAAAAATGAACAGACCTGGAATATGCTGGCGCCATAGGGTGTTCTCCATGCATTCAGTAGGTTGTCTTTCCCTGTGCTCACAAACCATTTACCTGGAATCATAATAAACATTTTTAGATACTGAAATGTAAGCAACAGTCCAAATCAAATACAAAGTCAAATGTTCTGCCACACGCACCACAGTAGGCAAACTGCAGGGACAGGACACAGCTCTCGTGCAGGTGCAGCTGGTACTTGTCTGGTTTTGTGACATGAAGAACCTCCACGTTGCTGCTCTCCATCCCCACAGCCAGCCACTCTCCTGTGGGACAGTAGCCCAGCGAGAAGATCTGAAACAAAAACATACGATTCATGTGCTGTGGGTACATTTAGTGCTACTAGTAAAGCACTCAGAAGAGACTTCCAGCAAGCGGATTCTAACAGTGATCCAAAGGAGGTATAAACTATCGCTTTAGCCTCAACGTATTGATTTATCTGGGTGTGTCATGCGTGCATGCACTTGAAAAGGGATTGGCAGTGAATGAATAGTTTGAGTTTTTTTCTGTTCTATTGACTGAGTGTTCACCTGTGAGGTAAAGTCATGCTGCTGGAGCTGTCTGCCCTCCCTCAGGTCCCAGGAGCGCACAGTGTTGTCCAAACCTCCCGTCCACAGTTTGGTCCCGTCGTTGGAGATGTCGATGCAGCTGGCCCCGTCTGTGTGGCCCTGGAACTGCCTGCATGAACCACACCACCACAGTCAGACATTTAGTCACAGCAGTGACCAGAAAAGTTCCCATATGATATTTCTGAACAAAATGTTTGAGGACAGCTGGTTTGAGTGTCCTAAATGCACTATACATACATATGCCTTTGTCAGTGAATAAAAATCACAACATAGGAATTACCTTTGGCGTTATGATAACAACAAGTAATATAAGTTTGTGTAAGCTCTCATTCATACAGGAATTAGTCAAAACAAAGGATGGTGGCTCACCCATCATCTGTACTTCAGGCTTTTTCAAGGGAATGGAAGCTCAGCCTCAAGTTGGAGATATATAACCTATGGGATCAGGGGGTGGATAACAACACCCACAGGTTATAAATCTCCAACACGCGGCTGAGCTTCCATTTCCCTGGAAAAACTTCTATGGATAAGAACGAAATGCCGGGAAAACCTGCTAACTGAAGTACAGATAATGGGTGAGCAACCATACTTTGTTTCAAAGACCAGACTTTATTTTTATCACCAGACTCTAATCAACTGCGCATGTGTGGCGGGGCTGTGATTGTTGCTGAGCACGATTGACTGAAGTGGTGAGAAACAACCAATAAGTGATATAAACATCTCCCTAAACAACCAAAAGCATAATAAAAGTCAGCAGCCGTCCGTACCTGACCAGTGTCTGGTTGTGGAGGTCCCACACAGCAATGTTCCCGTCGCTGCAGCAGGAGAAACACACTTTGGAATCGGGGCTAATCGCCAACGCATAACACGCCGGGGCAGATGAGGTAAGCTCTGCCTTTATCCGAGGAGTGGGTGTGGCCAGGTCCCATATGGACAAGGTACTCGCCTCACCTCCAACAATCAACGTTCGGCCGTCAGGGAGGAGGCGGCAGGAGCGGATATAGTTGTCACGATTCTGATGAGGCAAAACAAAACTGATTGAAACATATTGCAATATCTTGATTTTTCACAATACTTAAATAGGCTCAGAAAAATCGTACGAATAAGGAATCACAAAGCATTGAGCACCCACTGACCGTATCCGACAAAAGCACAACAATGTGGGAACAGAGAGGAAACTTGAACAGAGTGCCTCTCTCACGTTTCCCAAAGTGACAATTAAATATGTCACTGGATAATTAAGTAGCACAAAAATAGATAATCATTTAAGGCACTTTTTGCAATATTGATACTTACTCAAGTATCTAGTTTTAATACTAATTGTAGGATTGCCCATTATCTGATTTGCAATACTATTGGCGATGCTAGTGCAGACCTGGTAACAGTATATGCCTTTTCCCTAGATTTTGCACGTGCCCGCAGGGGTTTTAGGATGTCCCAATACTTCGGGAGAAGAGGCGAGGGCCCTCACACACTTAAAAACCTCACTCGCGAGATAGTTGGTAAAGCATTACGATAGTTGGTAAAGTAGCTGTCAGGCAAAGCCGCACCACAATGAAATAAAACAAATTTTTTTTAAAGTGTGTTGGTGCCATGTGTGGTGATGTTCGCTCGTGAAGCGACCACAGCGTGTGGCGTTCACTGAGGCTTCAGAGACGTGGATCCATGTTATCATTATAGATCCATGATGTAGTTCAGAGACTGCATCGCTTTGACAGGAGCTTTGAGATCCGCGGCTGTACTCGCCTGAATGCGTGTGTGCGCGCGCTTACGTGAGTGCGTGATATGGAGCAGTCCTGTACCTAATTATGGCTAATTATCTTCATATGAAACAATTAAAAACATCTCACTTTAATAAATACTTTGTTTCATATCTGTGTCAGACCTTATCTGTGGTGAAATCAGACACATTGATGTGTGTGACGTGGAACACGTTTGCTGGGTCGATTTGCATATTGTCCCCTAGATCCAAGGGTTTTTTAGGGAAAATATCCTATGAGTGCACTCCCATCGTGTGGGCACTCTTAAAGTCGTCTTCTGTTGAAGAGTGCCCTCACAACACGAGTGCCCTCAGAACTGGGACGGGCCCTATGATTTCCTTGCTCTCCCTTTTACTCACCAGGCAGTCGAGTTGGGACACAGGGCTCTTGTTGCCCGGGTGGCTGATGTCCCACACTTTGACGCAGCCCTTTCCCCCGGTGTACACGTGTCGAGTGGGGTTACTGATGGTCACCGCACACACAACCTCGCCGTGGTTCAGAGTGTTGATCTGCCGAGCGTGGCGAGGGATGCCGGGGCCAACTAACGCGTCTGGAGGGAAGGGTACTGGTTGCATCTGTCCGTCTGCTGCCACATGGAATGAGTAAGCACTGCAGAGTAAAGATTCTCAATTAGTGCAAGAAAAATATGAAACAAAAATCATGAAATCAATGAAAAAATATATCTATATACTCACGGTTTTCCTCCAGGGATCCCGGTCAGACTGGGGGGCATCCCTCTCATGTGCGAATGGGGATCAAAGCCAACCTGCACAATAAGCACACATCGGCATGTTGATCACACGTTCTCTTTAGATGCATTTATTTATCAAGATAATTTATAAATGTCACTCTACCCGTTTTAGCCAAATAATATTTTGCAGTGATTTTGCATATCACATCATCATGCCAGTACTTTCAACAAGTGCCCACAGAGCACTTCCTGATAATTGGACAACATACTTTATGATTACATGCACTGTGGTCTAATTTTGACCAGTAAAGCTGATTTTAAATGTAATTACAAATGGGTCAATGAGAACAGCTGAGGGGCCAACTCTGAGCAAAGACACAGGTCTTCAGCATCTCCTGACTGCAGCACTCAGAGGACAAACAGAAGAGCTGAGTGTGAGAGAGCAGAGAGGGCAAACACACACAGCCGACTCTGCAAACACCTCTGCAGTCGTTTAAAACACTTTAATGACGCTGTGCAAACACAGAGGAGGGACAAGGTGATGAAGAGGGACGTAAAACCACTGTTTAGAAACACGAGAAGATATTCCCCTCACATATAATACTACTAGCCACTTAAGAATCAAGAATTTATAAATGTCACCACTTTTAAAAAAAACCTGTGTATTGAATCATAGACATTTCAAATTGCCCTTTGATACTGGGGGAAAAAATTAAAATAACTCAAAACACAATTTTTGAGATTATTATTGTAGCTCTTCTGTATTCCACACCCTCAAGTATGCCTATTTTTTTTTAGCACTTAATTTAACAAAACTTTATAATATGTAGTTTCATATAAAAGATCACTATGTCAAATACATTGTATGAAGTTCCCATTTCAAAAGGACATATATTCTGTCACTTAGACAATCTTGATATTTTTCCCAGATCATGCAGCCCTTATGTGACTCGTTAGTGAAAGTGTAGGACTGACCATGGGGGAGCGTCCGTATGCAGCCACAGCAGCCGCAGCAGCAGCACTCATCTGGGGGGACATGTGGAGTCCAGCGTACGCAGCAGCTCCAGCAGCTCCCGCCAACTCCCCGTTCATCCCAGCTGCATGAGGCACCATCCCAAATGCACCAGGGTATGGGCCCGGTACAGCCAGGGGAGTCCTCAAACCAGCACCTAGAAACAGACATAGTGTAATGACGTTTGTAAAAATTACATTCTGAGAAAAAATGTCATAGAAAATTATTGAAGTGGTGTATTTACTTATTTAAAAATAATAATATTATACGTAATATATTTATTTAACATCATGCAAAAATATAACAATCAATATGATTATACATGGAAGGTATCAAATTTGATTCATGTAGCTGGCACAAAGTATCCCTGCATCAGAGTGAGAGGAGCCACTCTGATGTTCAACTATTGACTGACACGTGTGAGTGGTCATTGGTATTTGGAAATCAAATTTTTTGCAAATATACAACATTGACTGTTCTGCAAGGACCCACTAGTAATAGTTTGCCTGTGGATGTGAAAAATATATAGTTTTAGATCAACAGCTCTGTTCTTACCAGGTGGATGTGGGAGCTCCATGGAAGGGGGTTTGACGAGGCTGGGTCTGATCCCAGGAGTGGTGCTTGGTCCTGGGGTAGAGTCTCCTCTGGGAGTGGGCGTGCTGGACTTCAGTCCTGGTGTTCCTGCCTTCTCTCGCTGTGGGAAATTGTTTTGATATTTAAGATTTATTGCACGTTTACTAGTTTAACTTTGGTCTCACATGTTTGAGTAGGATAGACTCGTAAATCAATATAAATATATATTGGAACTGCAAAATAGTTACTCAAGTACTAGGCTATTCAAGTAAAAGGCTAATCTCCTCTTAATTTTAAACTTGGCCTGGAAGTGCAATTGCTTGTCTACATATGTAGATGGAATTTAAGTGATCCGGTGGAAGATGTGAGGTAAAACAATCATTTTCATTGAGTCAAGTGATGTACCCTCTATAAAGAAAAGTTATATAAATGAATTGTTATTTTCATGCACTGGGGATCTCATATCCTTGGTTTTTAATGAAATAGAATTATGCATAGTCATTGTTTGGTACCATGGCCATCTCTTTGGACTTGAGGGAGGAGGAGCTCGCCGATGACGCTGTGGAGGCAGGACTACATGGATCCTTCTTCAGTAGACGAGCTTTATCATGGCCATTCTCTCGCGGAGAGGGGAGGGGTGTACCACGAGGAGAGGCGGGGTCCTGGACACACAAACAGGTGATTATGCTTATACCCGCAAGTAATAATCCATACAACTAAATTACAAAATGCAAACCTCATTTGAAACATCTACGACTAGGTTATCATCACTTTTGTCCCCATCACTATCCTGTGAAGAAAAGTAGAAAAAGCTGAGTAGTTAGTTGATAGAAGTGTTTGAATTATAAAAACAGTACAGTTAAACTTACATAGTGACTCGAGTCTTTGTCCTCCACCTTTCGTTTTTTTGTGTCGTTGGGGAACTCTGGTCCATTTCGCCGCTTGTCTGAGTTTCGTAGACTTTCAGGAAGCATCGAGTTGCTCTAAAGAGGAAAAATATACAACATATTTAGATAAAAAAATTGTATACTTATACTTTATGCTGCATTTAGACACAGATGATGCTAATAGCCATTGCATCAATTGACACACTCAATTACTAAGGGTTTATGCATAAAGTAAGTGATATAAAAAATAATGGAGCTAAACACATGTTTTTGATTAATCAATTTGAAAAAGAAGTGACATAGCCTGGTCGTACAACACCATAGTACAATTAAAATTTCGTGCTAATGTCTGGAAGTGCTCCATTGAGCTCCATTAAGAGGTGGGAGGGGTTAACTCCTTTTGCAGATTGAAACGATTGGATCTGAGTTTACCGTCACGTATGTAATGCGCCCGAGTGAGTCGTTAGTATTTAGCTTAGCCATCTCCTTTGCCGCTAACGGACCTCGTGGGGAGTAGCGCCACAATTTTGGACAGCAATTTGCAAAACATTCCTCTTGCACCGGCTTCAATTTCTTGATAGAACTAGACCGAATTACTTACACCACACCCGCCTCCCGCGCTCGCTGATTGGTCGGATAGAATTCAACAGATTGTAAATCGCTAACAGAGTGACCAGACCCAGACGTTACATGCAGTGAAATGATGATTGAGCGGAGTATACAGATGGCTATGGCCAGGCTAAAAGTGACACTATTTTTGTTAGTATTTTCTGAAGCCCTAAATGCCATATTCAATGTGTATGCATAAAGCTCATTGAGACAGCACGAGGTTAAGAAATCTTAAAACTGCTGAGCTCTCATTACTGCATTACATTAAGTATCAATCTTATGAGCAGAGAGGCTATTCATTCAGAGAAACTGAAATTCATCTTTGCCAACACCAATTGTACTGTTTTGTCACTTGACCAAAGGCAGTTACATCCCACGTAGCTGGAGTTGATGATTACAGTTAAGTGGCTCTTCTAATACCAGTGCTTTCCTCTTGGCCTGATCAGCTGGCCTGCTATATTTGGGCAAACAATCTCATCTCACATTAACTGATGTGTTTTCTTTGTGAACCAGGCATCTCCATGTCTTTTTTATCTGAGAGCAACTTTTACAATAGATAAATGGCAGAGAGCTACTACCTTTTGCTGGAAGGTGATCCATAATATAACAATTTAGAAATATGGAACTTGCAAAACATTGCATTGTACTGCACACAAGAAAACATTTATACCTTTGGAAAGCTTTGTGAAAGGACGTGGCAAGCTACTGTATCTCCCGAGCCACAGGTTGGAGAGCCCCGATGTAAACTAAATGAAGTGACCAGCAGACACACAGTTGTTTTGTATCCACAAATAATGCTAGTATTTTAAGCTTAGAACAAAAAATCTTTAACAGCAACATGTGTCCGGGACCCCCAACAACTCAACACAAACAACTCTTCCAAATCTAGCACCTCTTTACCAGCCATTTGATTTTCAATCAACTATAATTTAGATCTAACCTCAGAGTTGCTCAAAAGCTTCAAGTCCCCACAAGTGTCTAAAAGCAGTTGGTCAGCGTAATAAATACCCAGACCACAACCCCCCACTCCCTTTGGCCTCCTGACCAACACATCCTATTGTTAATGGATTACAGCTTCATGTCTAGTCCATTATAGCCCCCAGCCTGTCAATGAAATGTGCATCCAACATAAGCAAACACACAACAGTGTTTTTAGCACGAAGAGGGGTTACAGGGTAAATCAAGGAGGAACTGAAAGATGAGCAGAGGAAAAAAAGGAAGAGGAGAGTATAGAAAAGGGGAGTGTAGATTTGCATTCTCCTCCAGTCTTCCTCCTTCACCCCCCACGTTCAAAAAGGCTTTAGTGAGCTGAGCACTGACCCGCAAAACATAAGCAATTTCTCCCTCTCTTCCCCTCCCTCTCTCCCTCCTCTCCTCGCTCGTCTTTAGCTACATGTGGGGCTTAAGAAGACTAAGCTTATAGGTAGATTAAGCCTTTCTAACAGTATTTCTCCGAGTCTGAGGGGGAATCAAACTGCTCGCCCGATACTAATGCTGGCTATGTGGGTTCAGTATTTTCAGGATAAACCCTTTGCATAAAAAAACAACATAACAGATTTGTTATGGTTGCTAGATTACAAATTCCTATATCATGAATTTAAAACATCTTTGTATTTATGTTTCCATACATTTTATTTTTGATGAATCATCATTTTTAGTTTACCTTCTCTCATCGGGGATGTAAATTCAACTCGCAAACAAGAAGAATTTCCCTTCCTCCTTCTTACATTTCTGACTCTTGTACAAGCCTGGTGTCATATGACTGCTGCCCCCCTCCAACCCCTCCTCTTTCCCCTGCCATTTCCCAAGCCCCCTCCCTCTGTGCGCTGGTGATATTAAGAACAATGAGTCTTTAAGCGCGGGATCAGAAGTAGAAGGGAGAGAGAGGGGGTAATCTGCTCACTGAGGTGTTAAATAGGCACAACAATGCAGACTGGGGCCCGAACAGAGCCTGTGTGGAAGTGTGACCGTGCTAAAAAGCCCCATTTGGAGGAGGGAGCCAAGCTAACAGCTCAGAGGAGACAAGGGGGTAGAGAGCTTGGAGAGACGCCCAGGCTTAAGCTGTCCCTATGGACGTCCCCAAACCCGCATGAAAACATTTGACAAGTCAAAATACAGGAGGGTGTTTAGGAGTACACTCATCATCAAAATCATGGCCATCAAAGTAGATAGGGATGTAGCAATAGTGACGTATCAAACCAAAACTCAATACGATAGTAAATTCCTCTGTATAATAAATTAAGGTAAATAACAAAAGGGTTCAATTGACCCAACAGTTGTGTGATAGGAAGAGAGTCGATTAACAGATTATTACACCATTGAGAAGTGCAATACTTACTGTGCCAGGCTCTCGGTCTGATGCCATAAGAAAGGTTTGGATAGGCAGCAAAAAGACATGGGGAGAAAAAAAATACATATTGAAGTAATTCTAAATATTTACATAATTTTGCAGTTTGGCATGATGAATTGCTAGATACTGTTGCCTCAACTAACGATAAAAAAATATTGCAAGTAAAACTATGCAGGATTTTTTTCAAATTACGCACACCTTCTACCTTTGTTACCTTGTCCAATTTCCATTTGCTCTCTCAAAGTGCACACTATGTACCTCGTAAGTGCTCCGGGCCTCCAGGATGCGAGTCTGGGCCGCCCAGGTGAGGGGGTTTCTTGTCAGCGCCATCTTTGCCCACCAGGTGGGGAGGGACCCCTCCAAGGGCTCCAGACAGAGCCAGGAGTCCTGCAGAGCCGCTGAGCTGAGAGGGATGAAGGCCTGCTGGGTGGGGCGTCAGCGGGACAGGGGCACCACCGTGGTTATGAGAGAGGTGCTGCTGCAGAGAAACATTAGAACAGGGGTTACACAGAGCAAAATTAAGGACCTCTGTATGCACATCAACTGCACGCTTTGTTTTGTAAACCATGTCCGATTCAAATAAATAAGAAAGACTTTTGTAACATGTGTCCAAAAACCGCAAAGCATTAACTGTGATATGGCACCTGTCCATGTCCACGTTGAAAAAGCCATTACTACAAACATTTCCATCTCCGAGAGTCTGAGACTACATCCAACTCTGCCTGTCCTCAATGACACACACAGTACGTCTTTGCATGGCCATTTTATTTATTTTTTATTTATTGTGTTTATTTGAACATCAAATAAATGTATAAGAAAAAAGACAGTAAGAACAAAACAAAGAAAATAAAGAAAACTTATTCACGTTCAAAAGGAGTAGGGAAGAGGGGTAGGATTAAATAAGCTTGGCTTCTTCCTATGTTAATTCAATATATTAAAATAAGTTATAAGCAAATATACTAATATATATACACACATACATGTATCCATACATACACACACATATATACATGTATCCATACATACACACATATACATACATACATATAATTACAACTAATAATAAAACTTAATTAAATGAACAGTAACAATAATTGCACTGTGTATCACCTAGTGTCTTTTTGTACCCCAGTTTCATCCCTGTATCTTTTCAAAACATGC
>JAPMNZ010874627.1:0-13285 GCA_029875035.1 Pomatoschistus microps
ATTAAATGCGTCATTTTATTTGTAACGCGCTAATTTTCTGGCGTTAATTGATCGTGATTAACGCGCTAAAGTCCCGGCCCTAGTAAAAAGACAAGCAAAGTAATACCTAAGATTAATTTAAGGCCAATATGGAAAGATCTATGTGGAATATAAAAGTTGGTGTATCACCATATATTTTACCTGGGAGAGATATTTTGGCCGCAAATGATATTTTTCTTCCAAATATCGTCTTTGTTACTTCTTGTGAATGGTAAACTTTTATCTAAATGGTGTCTTGCATGAATTGTGACACGGTATGGCATTGAATGTTCTCAAGCTTATGCTAAAAGTCATGTGATTAGAAATGAAATAATGTATCATACCATACTAGATATTAAAAAAAAGTTGCAGACCCTACTGGAAAAGTTACAGCTGAAGTACCTAACTTTGAAACCACAAAAATAATGACGGACAGAGGTGGCTAAAAGCTCTGCAAAACTTGTTCTATTACTAGTTTTCAAATGCATGTATTTTCGGCCTATAACACAATAAAATGGTTTCTAATTACCAGCAGATACAGACAGCACGTTCTGGTACATTTTGTTCACAAAAAACAACATCTACTTATGAAAAAAAGTAGTTACTCCAGCTTTCCAGGTACATTATATTGTCCGGACACTGTCTTCTCTGCCTATGACCCATTCTTCCAGTGCAAGCACAGGGCTTCAGTGAGGTGCCCAGAGGAAACCACCCAGGTTCAAAATGCCTTAAACATTTTATCCTCCAAAATCAATACGTTTGTGGCAACAGAAAAGACACTCATGTCTTTCTCAAGGGCGTACATTTGGGATAACCTTAGCTTCATCTTTTGTTTTTGTCTTGCTTGCCCTTGCTCTGTGCTTCCTCGTAAGCAACTCCATGTGTGTGACTCAAAGCTAAACAAGCAACCACATGAAATGCTAATACACAGTCTACCTGAGGTCACACGATCGGCTGTTTGTGTACAATGTGCAGCTGTTGCAGTTGACTTTGACGTGTTATGATGTGTTTTTTGCAATGATAAACTCTGAAGTCTATTTCAGGTATTTTGATTCCATTTGCTTATTTTCCAAAGCACAGGAACTCTATTGTGGTTGACAATTGCATGAGTACATAAAAACACAAGTTTTAAATCACACTTTCTCAGCACCAACACAAGAGCAGCAGCTTTCAAAGTATAAAGAGGGTCAGTTTGGCAAAAGGGAATTATGATGAATTTAATTAAGTCAACTTGTTTTCTAATAAGACACAGACAGAAAGTTGTGGTCTGATTGTTCACAACATCTTACTTTTAAATATTCCTCTTTCTGCTGGGGTAAACAACATGTAGTATTATGAAACAAAAAAGTTAGGTTCCCAAACTTGAATGTTTTTGTTTGTTATAGCACTTGATTGGATTTTCACTCATTAAACATCACATGCAGATGGTCACACTTATTTCAAAGTCCAATTTTCAACATGTGGAGAATCAAAACAGTGACTACATCTGAGCTAAGCCAAGACTGCACCACTGTTTATATAAAGTTGGTGTTGTAGTAATTGTTTCAAATTGATTCAAATGAACAGATCCAATGTGGCTACTTTAAAATATATCACCTGGAAGTATTTGCGTGTGGACTGGTCATAGGCACCTGGAAGTGTTTGATATGTGCAGATTCAAGTTGTCAAGGCCTAGGACAGTTTTGTTTGCTGCACATGGTGACCACAGGCAGCTTGACTCATTCGAACATAACTCAAGAGGAAGCCACGATGAATGAGAATTTGTTGCTCTCCAGATGTATGCTGTGTGGTTGGCCGGCGGCGGAGGAAACGCGCTAATGATTGTGATGGGATGGTGTCCGTGCGCTTACCGACACATCTGGAGCCGTCTGTGCTGGTGATGTAGCCTCGCGGACAGGTGCACACGTAGCTTCCAGCTGTGTTTGTGCACTCCCCTCCATCGCACACTCCGGGGATGCTGCTGCACTCGTCGATATCTGCAATGCAAAGTTGTAAATACCACGTTTTAAGATGCATCGGCACATTACGTTACATCTGGTATCCGTGCATTCGGTTTTATAGAGTACATAACAAAACATTTGAGTCAACTTGATTCTAAACATTACATGCTGTAACGCTGTGATACTAATGTATGACAGACTCATTGCAGTCAAAGTGAAATCTATTATAATGTGGATATTGCCCTTGAATTTCTGCGTGTTACTTCCGGGGATGCAGAGAGTGTCTGGTGTGTTATGAACTTTTATCTGAGTGAATGGTGTGTCAGGGTCAAGTCAGCACTGTGATGGGAGAACTCTGGAAAGACCAGGTGCAACATGAGGCGGTTGTAAAATTCCAAACTCTTATTGTGTCCTGAGGCAAGACTCGCTTCGCGTCTGCCCCAGGACAGCTGTGGCTACAGTGAATGAATAATGTTGTGACGCATCATTGGGTGTTAATGCATTATACTCATATATATATTGATTTGTGCTGTGTTTGATATATAATATCAAACACAGCACAAATCAATTGCTTTCAAGCACACAATGAACATCTTTTCTCTGCACGCATAATAAGTCTGGATTTGTAACTAAAACTAGCTTTCGCAACATCTGTAAACTAAAATCTCATGTCCTATCTCCCCGCTCTGCCTCAGTAATGGCTGAAATCCCCAATAAAGTCAAACATTTCTCTAGCATAAGCAGTCTTTGACAGTTTTCTGGGCAGTATCCAGGCTGGTGGGAGCCTCATGCTGTTACCTAGACATAGCGTTTGGCTGTGTGGCACACTTTATGACGGCACTTAAATGCATTATTGGGGCCCCTTTTCTCCATGACGATGCTTATCCAAAGACCAGCTCCAAAAGGTAATGGGGTTTATGATGTGTCACCCTTTATTTGGCATTACTGTTCCACTGTGGGGCGTAATTACAGCTCTCAGTGCTGACGGAGACTTGTTCATACACGATTGAACCTTTAAAAGAAAATCAGCCATGTCCATCATGCATTTTAATGACCATTCGATTGAAAAGGGGCAGTGGACACCTTCTTAAAATGTATAAGAAATATTTAGCATACATTTCTCCTAATGTTCTAAATAGGGCAGGATACAACACGCATTTTGATAGGACATCTTTCTAAACAATTCGACACAAAGAAAATAAAAAATCTTTTGGCCAAACGATCTGCTCCATTTTAACAAAAATACAACATCATTGAGGCGTCAAGAAAAAGGGAAAATATCAGAAGAAACTGACTTTAATAACATATCTTTATCTTTATCTATCTGAGTTTGACAAATGTGGTAGATCAATTCAATTCCTATTTTATGAATAACAGTATTCAGATTTTTTTACTACAAAATGGCACATTCTTGAGGAGCTTGCATTACCGTAACATGTTCAGCCTTCCCAGGGCCCAATTTGAATGACAGGAAATATTTGACATTTGGGGAAAATTATCATACAGGGTAGTGATATGCAAGGCTTCTGGGATGTTGCAGATTTGCAACATTGGCCCGCTGACCCGGGGAAAAACCCAGAGGAAGTATACTAATTGTAAATGTACTGAATCTATATATAGTATACTAATTCATTAAAATGAATGAATGAATGGATGAGTGAAACCAAGGAGGCTGACATTTTGGAATTGAGACAGCTCTGCCCCCTGGTGAGCAAAAATATGGATGTGGAGTAGTTAGGTAATAAGAAATGAAGTTATTGCAAATCTGCAATGCGTTAAATATAAAAATGCGTATCACTAAATAAAAAATAAATATTTTACCTAATGAAAAAACATATTTTCCCCTAGTTCTAAACTCTTTTGTCTAACTGTAGCTGGAGGGAGAGATTTTGTGAGGTTTACTCTCTCATGAGAAAGTCTCAAATGTGCCATAAGCCTTTTGTGTGAAGCAATAGCAAATGTTTTTCAGCCAAAACACTGTACTTAAAGAGGGCAACTAAGGAGAAGGAAGAGTGGAAAGGCGGGGGCAGGGCAAGACTGTTAACCTGATCCTGTTGGAGCAGCTCATAAAACTAGTTGGAATCCAGAACTCCAGTGGTTGAATGTGGATTAACTAAATGATATTTTTGTAAAACAAACCTAAATGAGCTACATTTGCAGCTTTGTTTGTCAGATTCAGGTTTCCAGTCTTTTGACTTTATAAACAGTGACCTATTCTGCTCTCACTCTGCGTCAGTCACGGATGGAGACGAGATGTCAACAAATGATAGCAACTCATTTAGTGCTTACAATCCTGCAATACAAAGATTAGAACAGTTACATTTTGGACCGCAAAGTGCAAGTTACTTCCATCCTGCTCTGTCTGTCTGAGTTTGACAAATGTGATAGATCAACTAAATTCCTAATTTATGAATAACAGAATTGATGAATTGCAGAAGTGAAACACAATGAATACACCATTGGGTATTTCTCCTGAGTCTGAATCACAGGCTGCTCTTAGTTCTCAAATTCACTGTAATCTGTTTTTGTGATGCTTTGATGACTCAAAGTGGCAACACATGCTTTACGTATATTCTGCCTTATTTTTAGTTTTACAACAAAATGGGACATTCTTGAGGAGCTAGCTTTACCGTAACTCCAGGGGCATTTACCCAAACCACAACTGAGAGTGTCTCCACAGAATAGAGTGACTTTGGTGAAGTCATTCAATGAATTTCCTGCTTGAATGACTTTAACATAAATCACTGGTGTCACATTCAACACTATTGAGTGAGCTGGTGTGTTTAGTTTGTAATGAGTTATGAGATATTATTTAGTCGATCAGCTATTTCCCCAAAAGTATTTTAGTAAAATACACAATAATAATAATAATGATTACTCTACACTGTCCATTGTGGCATTGACTGAAGGCTGTTAGATCCATATGTCAAAGAATCCTGGTGAGCTACAATGTACGTCTCCCTTTGCACAGAAGAGCATCCACGATGAGGCTGAAACAGTTTAAAAGCTTTCTGTAATGCTCCCTAAAGACCAGGAAAACATCGGCTTTGGGCCAAAAGACACAACTTCTGCCTGTGTAACTTTTACACTGTTTGTCCAGGGCATTGTTAAAATTCCAACACATCAACACATTATACTGGGAGTCTGTTCTACTCTGTTTTAAAACATTGTCAAATTTATATAGTCTAAAGGATGTTCTGAAGGTCCCAATAGTGCCTAAATAAACATATCATATTAAATGTGCATGTTGTGGCCACTCCTGCATCTGACCTCCATCTCCTCAGATCTCAGTAGCTAATCAGGGAGGGCCTAGTTAGTACAGTGATGGGGACAGCTGTGGGGACATCATGTGCCACAATGAGATCCAAACTGTGTCCTCAGGGGTCAAAGGCACATATTAGCCTCTACTCCTCAACATCAGGAGGAGTCACATTTGTTTTGAGGCTGCAGTTATTAGATGGATGAATATAATAATGCTTTTCTGACACTCAAAGACACCTCACATGTCATTATTCTTTCACTCCACACGTGATAAACTACAACTTTAGCCACAGCTACCGACATATCTTCTATCCTATTCAATAGTAAAAGTACAGTACACATCGGAAACCCTTATGCTGACAAACCACTCCATTGTGGATGCTTTGCCGTTTATGTTATATTACGTTGGAGATTTTCATCTGAACCCCAGAAACATTGTTCAGCGTCCACAGCAGTCATTATGTCTTGGTAATGCTGCAGACTAACAGCCCTCAGAGCTAAAGTCAAAATTCAATTGACTGTAACAAGTCACAACCCTAATCTACTTTTTATCCATGAACTACTTCAAATTGATGTCATTATCCCTAAAACGGACTAATTGCCGCTTGGCGTAATATTCTGTGGTCAGACGTGACTCACCTTCACACTTGTGGCTGGTTTCGCTCTGTCGGTGGCCAGCGGGACATTTGCACTCGTACGAGCCCACAGTGTTGATGCAGTTCCCTCCAGCACACAGCCCCGGGACAGCCTGGCACTCATCCACATCTGCCAGAGAGAAAGTTATTCAAATAAAACTCAAATTATGTCCATTCATCTCTGACTAAAGTGCTGGCAAATGGCTGTGAATCTGTTACCACATTCTCAAGATGGAAATTAAATAAACTACAATCCATATTCCCACAACTGCTTATGAGTCATGGTTGATTGTAAACTTCAGATTATTTATTTTTTTACATTCCGATATCTGTTTTCGGAATGACAGCTTCCTTAGAGCAATGTTGAAGTCACATTAAACTCTCTATGCCAAAGGTTAGAGCTGAAAATAAGCGGTGAATGAGATTGGGGGAGAGCGTGGTGCAGCCGGCTTCCTGATGTGAGGCCCGGGCAGCAATCCCCTACATTTGGATTCATGGTCATGTGTGCTTTGTACTGCTGCCAGTGAGACAGTGCTTGAGGCTCTCCAGCTCTGAGATAGCTTTACTGTGTGAGAGAAAAGGGAAAGAGGAAAAAACAATGTCTTACAGTTAGGAAAGGACAGAGAGGAAAAGTGAAAACTATTCTAGACAGCGAAATGCAGCAGTAAGACTTCTAAGCAAGTCGAAATGGCAAATAGGATGTCCCTACCGCACATGTCAAATAGCAAAATAAAAAGAGTTATAAGATAAAAACCATGATAAGTTTTATTTCTGAAGACTGAAGGATTTTCAATGTCATTGATATAGGTAAGGATATAAATCATAATTATGTCTGCTCTTTTAATCATTCTCCGTTTCATTATAAATTCATCCATCTGTTTGGCATGTCGATCATGGGGGTGATCCACGCTGGAATAATATGGACTACCTTCACTGGAGGATTTTTTTATGGAACGTGTATAAAGTAATGGGGTAAACTGGAGCGATCGGAGTAAAAACCCTAAAACACAAGGATAAAATATAAAAACAACAAACAGAACAGAATAGAACCCATGACTTTTGTGCTGTGGAGAATCTGCATGTGAGCTGCTTTAGTGCTTTACCCATCACAAGGCATTGTCCTTCTTGGGCATTATTTTGTTTGTAGAGTACAGACCTAGTTATAGCTCACTCACCAGTAGCAGCAATATAAAACATTTCATAAGAAGATTCTCACTACTTATTCAAATGAAGAGACCACATAGAGTGGCATAATTGTCACACTTGTTGTTATTGCTGGGAGATTGTATCCTGTGTTTTCATACAAGCGTGCCCAGTGGTGTCAGTACAAGCTGCAGGATGTTGTGGGAAGTGGCTGCAGCTGACATGATGATGGCTAAAGTAATACTTAAGTTGTTGACTGAGAGCCGATAGTACAGACCTTGGCATGCTCCAGTGCGGATGTTGGGTATGAAGCCTCTCCTGCAGGGGTGAGGCTGAGCGGGACACTGTTCACACGGATGACCCCAGGCTCGACCAATGGTGGCACAGCACAGCGTTTTGGTGCAGACGATGCCACTCAGCTGCCCCTGACACATCTGATTGTTGACTTGAGTGAAACATGGTCCGGTCCTGTAGTCTGCAACAGGAAAATGTGTCAATAAAATAGGACTGGGATGAAATAAATACATACTTAAGACTACATCGGTACATACTTATGCAAAATGTTGTCATGCCATTTGTCACTATTCAAACCACAATGAACGTACACTTGACTCGGGCTGGATGATTAGTCGCAATTGAATCAAAATATATTTTAGTATGATTGTGATTAATTAGATTAAATCCATCAATAAAGATTTTTTATGAACTGTAAGACTGTAAATTTTACAAAGTCAAGCTATCTCTGTGTTTAGAGATCCTGAAATGCAAGGATCACTGCAAATGTTAAAAAGTAATCTAATTGGAGTTTAAAAGGCGTTGTCTTCATTTGAGTGCGTTTTGACTGTTTTATCTGCTCATGCAAAATAAAAGGAAGTCTAAGTTGTCTAACTTAAGCACAGTGACAATTTAAGTGAATGTTGCTTGTCATTTATTATTGTATTTTTACTTTTTTTTGCTAGAGCACTTTATCATCAGCATTATCCTGGCATCATCACCGGCATAACTGCAATAACAATTAAATTAAATCATATAATATGTATATTTTTAAAGCATGCACTTTACTTTTAATGAAGTAGAGGTACAAGTCCCAAATATCATCAATGGGTTTTACACTAATGAGATAAAGAATGAAGCAATGAAATTCAAATGAGTGCGGATGTGGAGGGAAACTGGCAGAGAAACACAATGATTTAATGTAATGACTCACTATACTTTTAAACACATCACTTTAATTATATTAACTGCAGATCCAAAACCAGGAAATAAAGAACAGCATTTACAAGCAGATGCTTTTTTTTACAAGGAAAACATCTGTGAGGAGAAGAGGAGCTGGTAGCAGGACTAAATTGGCATATTATGTTTTTGTCTGGGTTGGCAGAGCAGTTCTTTCTGAATACATCTACAATAATTAAAACAATTATAATCTTAGCGGTAGTTCTAGAGGCACTTTGAGCCGAGACTAACTCTTTAACTCCATCCAAAGCCAAACAAACAAAAGAACTTAATTGCACGATGGCACTGCCAGTCGGAGCTTGTGTTTGATGGTAAATAATCATGTTAAGCACACTTGAGCGATCGAAGACAAAGACTTCTTTCTGAAACCTGTTTGATGTTCCAGTTTGTGTTGTCACGATGCTACATTTCAAACTCTACTTTGATATTTGATACCAATTTCACCAAAGCAATTACTTATAAATTCTCTTTTTGGAGAATATATTCCCCCTTAAAATTAATAGATATTCTGATTCCTGAACAGTTTTAAAGTCATTAAAGTCCAGCAGCATAAGAACTTTTAATTCTATGTGGATTAAAATGTTGTCTATAGTGGACATTTGATACTCAATATGTTTTATTACTCAATACTTTGGACAAAGTCAAACTGAACAGAGATAGATGCAAATTAACACAGAATGGAAAATAAAGTTGTTTTTTCTGTGCTCTATTTTCTTTCGTATAAAAAGGAGCTCAGACTGAACATGAAAAATATTGCTGGTTTTGTGCCAGCTCATCTTCCTTCACTTCGTTCTGCCTACTACATGACTCCCAGGTGTAGCTCTCACATCCGTATGCAGTCAGGTTGGCAGAGAGAACAGTGCCTGATCAAAAAGACGAGACAAAGGCTTGTAGTAAAACAGTCTGCACATCCACACACCTGCACATAGTGAAAGAATACAGACGGCCAAAATATAGCTTTAAAACCCCATTTCTCCAGACAACAGCACATTACAGATGATCAAAACCTATAGGCAAACCATTGAAAAAAACTGAATCACTCACAGACCACGGTTCTCGCTGACCCCTCGTGGCTGGGATTATTATCTTTGGGATTGTTGCGCAACCACACCACATTCTAAAGCATTGGCATTTCCACGCAGCACCTTGTTACCATCACCAGACATTAAGTGAAACCTTAAACTCCACGTAAACTGGACTAATGAACTGCTTTGTGACTCTCAGTCTGTGAAAAGTTCTATAAAAACTAACTATAACTTACTTATAGTAAGTTATATTGAAATATAAATATTACTCCATTCTGCTGTATATTTTCTTGACGCATGATTTTACATGGACAAAGAGGCTTTATTTGCTTTATAATCTTGTGAAGCAATATATCATCCATCAAATTGTGTTATGTGAAGATTAAGGAATCCAATGAAGAATTTCAATGAGAACCTAGGCAGTAAAAAGTCAGACTAATAAGGAAGTTCAAGTTTGAACTTCTCTGGGGCTTGGAAAGAGTCTAATTTGGAATGGCCTTTTTCCATATTTAATTTGTTTGCTATGTTAACTATTAAGAACATAGTAAACCTAAAAACTGTAAAAACGACAGACAAAACATGCAAATACATAATCAATGTCAAGTGTATAAAGATAATTAAAACATCACATATCATACAAAGCCCAGCATCTGCCCAACATTGTGACTCAAGCTTGAATCCCCAAAGTATATAAATCAATGGTCCGCATGACAGCGGGGACACAGACAGGCTAGGACAGGAGGACTATTCAACATCCGGCTGACCGCATTCGGAAACAATTTGCTCCAATTAGTGTCCAAATTGGCCAACAGATCAAAGAGATGCTCTTTCCGCTCTGCATCAACATTAACCTGTTAATTCTTTGGTTGCAAAAAGAACGAAGCTCAAACTCGTATCAAACTATACATACATTTACAGATGCGAGACTAACCTGGACGTTTACCTGAATAGTTTGAGAATGATCTGGACTTTGTAGAGTGTGGCTGATAAATCAAAGCTTCTAGGAATAGTCTCATGACCCTTGCCCCAGTCCAGTTCACATTACATTAAATCACAAAAAGCCTTTTATTACGAACAGCCTGTTTCACATATTATGTTTTTGTAGGCCAATCCCCTAAACTGCTTAAACATCATCAAAGCCGGTTAAGCCATCTCCTGTCATGAACCAACTTTGAGGAGGATGGAATGTAGCGGGGTTCAAGGTGAAAACGCCTAAATCTGCTTGGAATGAGAAGATTTTTGGGAATTGCTAACATTAATGTGTTACTATTATTATTACACATACACATAAAGTAAATAGTAGGACATGTCTTTGTCAGTCTAAACTCCCTATTTTCTTCTAATACATAAATAACCACACATAAGTGTTTATAAAGTGTGAAAGGCCTGAAAGATAAACATTCTATAGGGGTTTATTACTATTACTTTAAGCAACATAAAAAGGGGGGAGAATTAATTACTTCCCAGCTGCATTCTTTGCGCCTGTTACTCACCTATGAAGCAATAGCCAAATGTACGCATTTGTGGCCTGCACTGACTGGCTTCACTGGTGGAATTTTTGACTCCACTTGTTTGTATGTTCTTTGTTGTGTTTACTCTGATCTAAATAAATAATTCAAACGTGTGGCCTTCCCTGTTGCCGTGAATGTGTGGGAAGTGTATTGTCGCCACTGCCAAGCATAGCAGTCTGTAAGTCTTATCAGAAGCATTATCAACAGCCTTGAAATATCCCTTTTCCTCCATCCTCGATGAGCTTGTGTCCTTTTGTTTACACCAAAGACTAATGTGGCTCAAACACATACAAACTATGGGAGAATAGCGAGATAAGGTCTTTGTCGTATCAAACAATCTCTCATTAACAGTTGGGTGAAAACGTGAGCATACAAACTTTCAGAACAATGTCTGCATACTGTCTGTCACTACTTTTCCGTTTTCTTTGTTTTGCAAAGGTTATCTTGACTTTTACAGCTTTTTGCTCCTGGGAAACTTCCACTTCTAAGCAATAGAACAATCATATGCACAAAGCCAGACGCATGCTATAAGTAAGTGGGCTCCAGGCTCCATCAACAAGTTGTGTTCTCAGGGGACATCCTTTGTAATGTTGTTTTAAAAGTGCCACAAATCAAAGCATTTTCTTTTAGATCAAAGCTAAGCATGTTCCTCAGCAAACTCCAAACTTAAAAGCAGTTAAGTTTAATAATGAGTTCTGAAAATAGTGCCCTATGCTAATACTACACACACTTTTGTGACGCTCAAAATTCCGACGTAATACAGTGGTTACATTTGGAGCCTGTTGCGAAAGGGTGCATTGTATTAGCAGAGCCTTTCCAGATGAAGACTAAAATGTATGGCTTTGGCCCACAAACCATGAGAACATATGGAAAACACACACAGTCAGAGAAAAAACAGCAGACATTAGGATGTAATTGATGGGTTTTCTGTTTGACAAATATAGTTTCTGAATGGATTACATGTCATAGGGACCAAAATTGTCTAGACTCTAGCCTACATTCTGTTGATAAACTGTATGGATTAGGCTATTCAGAAAAGACACAAATTACTTTATTTATCTGGGCTTGGTACTGCTAATGTTTGACAGCCTTCCTAAGTGGAAGTGAACTCTTGACCTCCTCACCAAACGGTGTATTTGCTGCTTTGTAAGCCCTTAACATTGTCTGGCATAATGATGAATGTTCAAATATTGACCTTTGCGTTTCAATACATTTATCCTGACCAAACTATGCGATTCTTCTTGGCCCCGACAATCAATGGACCGCAAATAGCACCGCTTCCTTTGCTTTCACAATATCCAAATGCCCTTGACGTCAGCTGGCCGGAGGGCAAGTCTGTTCCTCTGCTGAGTTTATTTGGTCCAGACTGAACCACAGTTTGCCTTTGGGAGTCACCGCAGTGGGATACGTGGACCACAAAAAGGCCCAAGCTGCACTTGAGCCGGACCAAGCAAAGACAACATATGTTCATCTATGTAAAAGTGCACATGAGTGAATACGCAGACATTTACACTTGCAAAGAGACTTGGTGACCCAGAACAAAAGTCTAACAGCAGAGACAGATTTTATAGATCTGTAAAACGTCTTTCTTTCATATGAAGTCATTTCACTATGCTCAGTGTATATTCTGGGGCCTCATACACGCCCAGTTTAAGCTAAGCTGGTGACAGTGTTATAGAAGTATGTCGATATCCTCCCTCATCAGCACTTTTCTCACTCGATCACACTGTAAATCTATTGACTTGTGGCTGCCTTTAGACTAACTCTCAACCACAAGCAATTATCTCAATTAAATCTAGTTATACATTTTCCTAGGGATGATGTTATGACCTATGAAGAGACCTATTAGAGATCCCCCATGTCTTCTGCTCGATATAATAGAACAAATAAATTGTTGTTATTTATTATGATTAATTTTCAGTTATTTTACTTAAGACTTAATAGTTCTATATTTACAATGTTTTCCTGATTTATTTAAACAGCTGCAAGTTCATTTTTATTTCCAGTCTCCTCAGACTCTGCTCCACATCAGGAAATGTCCTTCACAAAGTCTATTCTGGCAGCAGAGTCCTGTGGGGGACGTAGTATTTTTTTAATAAGTAAAGTCTTTGTCTCCAACAACTCAAACCAAGAAAAACAACGCTATAATGTTACTAGAAGATGAGTGATGAAGAAGGGAGGGAAGACATACAGTCACAATAAATGGAGTGTTACAGGGGGTTTTCACACTGTGGGAAATAGGCTTGAGGAAAACTGATGATATGTACTTAGAAAGAGTAAAAGAGAAAAAGTAGGTGAAATTACAGGCTGGAAATAGCTGAGCAGAAACAGGTTGTTAAAAGACAAAACTGAGAAAAGAGTGAAATGTTGAGGTCAAGCAGGTGAGAAATGCATCCCGTGTACATTTCTCCACTGTGAGATCAATGAAGTTATATATTATTGTATCTTTTATCTTTGCAATAAATACAATTGTATCCATTCCCCGTCAGATGACTGGTTAGGAAATTTAGGGGTAACAT
>JAPMNZ010874745.1:0-13009 GCA_029875035.1 Pomatoschistus microps
CACAATCTGAGTGTCTCTATCCCGCCAATGTGACATGTAAATTTCTCCTTGTGAGATAAATAAAGCACATCTTAATCTTAATCTTAGTCTGCCCCATGGCAACTGTGACTACAGAGTAGATTACCACCACCTTGTGGAGTTAATTAAATAATGCCGTGTAAAGCGTAGAATGCATTATTAGTAATAATTGTCTAGCTCTTTTAGTCTCTAACTTGTATTCTATAGTTTAAAGATACCCCGGGGTGATCTAATCTTTATGTGGACCAAGTAGTACTAATGCTCAAGGGGAAAACAACATCATTAAGTCGATTAGCCTCGTGTTGTCAAGCTAAGAAATGTTGTGCAGAAAAAAATCACTAGTAAGTAGCTACGGCGATGTGCGTTGGCTGAGAGGCCATGGGACACATTTTCCACTCACATTTCAGCATCTTCTCCAGGAGGGGGCGGAGCTACGCGCGCTGGAAGAGGGATGCTGAGGCTGGGCAGGTGGATGTTTACTGTTCAGTGCGCTCCTCTGCAGAACCAGCCTTTTACGTCGACAAATCCACACATATCGATCTCACAGGCGAGTTTTTGGCACATTTTCACGGGAACATTGGAGCTTTCTGTGCGTGTGGACTGACAGGCTGTGATGTCCACCGTGTGTCGCGGTGTGTGATGCGTCCTAAGCGCCACCGCGGCCTCAGCCTCTCCGCCTGGCGTGGTTATTATTATGCGGGAAACAGCGAGGGGGAGCGCACGGAGAACAGGGGAACAAAGCACGAACAGCCGGAGCATTGAGACGCGGGCACACACTGGCAGGTTAGTACTGCTTCCAGGCCTGCATATTTTGCTTATGAATAACAGTAGCGTTGAGATTTTACGCAGCAAGAATCCTGTAGGCCTATTTATAGCCGATAACATGCAACATTATATATAATGCATAAAGCGCATGTTTTCTTTAGTAGCCTTTAGTAGTCTTTATAAGTACTCATTACTTGCCAATGTTGAAAAGTCACAGTCAAAGTATTAGGCTTGTCTCAGTAAAAACATCCTTACGCTGAGTTACCACACCTTCTGTCTCACCAATACAGGCTAATGATCATGGGTAGGTCCTGGATGCATTTGTGGGTTGATTGAGTGATATAGAGTGAAAAAATACGTCTAGTAATCAAATCGTCACAGCCCAGTAACTCCGCCAAAAATAGCGTCTCTATAAAAGGGGCAGTGGTGTTGCCGTACGTTATGTCACTTCCCTAGAGGCCAGATATGTCTCATCTGGAGTGTATGAATCTGTGTTTTCTGCATGCATGAACTTGTGTTGGGACCATCCCCCATAGACTTGGCATTTAAGAATAGAGACTAGGCATATAAGAATAGAGGTAAAGGGCTGTAGACACCAAAGATATGGAATTACCTAGTTTATAATGATGTGAGAATCATTGCAGTAGGACTCAAAAAGGCCTACTGGTGATGACAACTGTATACTGCATTAGATTATTATTCATAACAAAACAGCCAACATATTTAATGTAAGAGAACTGACATTTTTCAAAATTACGAATGTAATGTGATATTATCAAGTTATCAACATAAAGAAAAGTAAGGTTTATCTTGTTTATAACCTTTCCTCTTTAGCTATAGTTTTGAGCTCCGAAAGTTAAGAGTACAAGTTTTACCAATGCATTCCCTCTTGTATGTCTCCCACCACACTTGCAGTCAGTCATGGTGGACCCTTCGGAGGCAGAGGAGCAGACCAAGTGCAAGAGCCTGAGCGTGGCAGCTGAGGACCCTCGAGTCGCCGACCACAACACAGACGATGGCGACGGGACAGCCGAGGAGGACGCCTGTTTCCAAACTCCTCCCACAGGCAGCGCGGAACCCAGTCCCTGCCACACCATATCCATCCCAGAAACCCCCTCTCCTCAAATGGTCCCGTCACCACAACCGCCACCCCAAAGCGAGCGAGATGTAGCTCCAAAACTCCACTTGGATCTATACAACTTCGACTCGCCTGCTGCAGAGGGAAGCCGCTATGTCTTGACCAGTCCACGCTCTCTGGAGGCCTGTGCGAGATGCGGGGTGAAGCCAGTGGAGCTGTTGCAACGTCCCTTGTCAGATTTTGCCCGAGAAGCTCCAGGGAGGTCCATGCGGGTAGCGACTGGGTTGTTTGAGGTCTATGAGAGAGAGAGACATGGCAAGCTGAGGCAGTGCAGAGAGGAGAGGGAGAGGATAGTGAGAGAAGAGAAACGCCGGATCCTACAAGCTGCAGTTAACAGCAGTGTGTCACCTTCTCCCGAGCAGAAAGCTTCACCTCCAAAAACGGTTTCTGTTATTTCACCAACGGACAGCGGATCCTCACCAAAAGCAGCAACTCCAGTTTCAAAATCAAATCTTTTGTCTAAGCCTTCTGTCAACAATCTCAGCACTTCGCCAAAATTGAACCAAAATGGTACTTCAAAAATTGGATCTAACAGCTCTCTGGCATCAAAAGGTTCAAGGACAAAATCTACCGAACAAGTCAGACTGACGCGGCAAGGATCTTCGGGACCTCCCCCAGTTTCGAGGAAGTCCTCTGGGGGTAAAACGCCCAATACCTTTCCCAGATCAACCCCCAAACCACCCGCTTTTCCAAGAGCTAACACAACGCTTGCATCGTCTGTTTCGAAACCAGCTACCACTCAAGTTAATGGAGTAATAGGAGGACACTTCGGTCAGCATAATGGACACTTAAAAACGCGAGGTAAAAGCCATTCGTTGGAGTCATTACAAAAGAAAATTGATCCAGTTTATTCGTCTGCATCTACTAACACAACAAATACCTGTACCTCTTCGGAATCAGGAGCATCTTCTGCCTATAGTTGGGACGGTACCAGGGATCACTGGGCAAAGTTTTCAAGTCCCAGAGCACGCACATTGGCTACATTCAATTCCCTAATGGGACGAAGTCTTAGTTTGGGGGATCTGAGCCACTCCCTGCAAACCACTCAGAAGGTGGAGCGCATTGTGAAGGAGGTGAAAAGAAGAGGACTTAAAGCTGTTTCTGAGCGGGACAGGAAGATAGCAGCGTTGATGTTAGCCAGATATCAAGAAGAAGACATTATGAGTCAAACTAGATTCGTGGCACATCTTCAATGGGACAGTGAGAAGAGAATGGAGGAGTTTCGAAGGGAGCAGGAGGAAAGGGATAAACAGAAGGCCGTGGTACAATGTCAACGGGTTTGGCAAACTCAAATTTCTATACGTCAACAAAGACTAAACCAGCAAGAACGAGAGGCTGCAGAGGCCAAGCTGAAACAAGTGGAAGAAAATGAGGAAAAGTGGAAAGAATTAGCCGAACAACAAGAAAAAAGTCGCTTGCTGAAGTTGCAGCAGGCGGCGAGAGAGGAAAAGCATAAGAAAGTGTTACAAGAGCAGAATCTAAAGGCCTTAGAGGAGGAGCGAGCCGCCATGTTGGAGCAGGAAAGGTTATTGTTGAAGGAGAAGCTGACCATGGCGGAGCTAAAACGGCAAGAGAAGGAGCACCAAGCACAAGAAGAGAGACTTGGTTTGAACAAGGCCGAAAGGCGAAGACACGCAGCAATTACTCGAGAGATTGCACGCAGAGAAGAGGAGGAAAGAGAGGAGGCCAGGCGGCAAGCTGAGGATAAACTCAACCGATCCCTGGAAAAATATGAGCAAATTGTGGAACGGAGAGGTCAGGAGCTGAAGGAGAAGGCCAAACGTGAGGAGAAACAGATTCAGAAAGCACGCAAGGCTGCAGAGAGGCGTGAGAAGATTCAACAGCAGCAGTTTGCAGCTAAGGTTAAAGAAGCGGAAAAGAAGGCTCAGCACGCGGCACTAGTGGTGGAGGAAAGGGCAAAGGAGAAGTCTCTAAAGGCGGTGCAGAGCAGGCAGGAGAAGGAGCGATTACAGAAGCTAAACAGACAGAGAGTGGAGGAGGAGGAGAGGCAGAGGAGGCTGGAGCTCATGCAGTCCATCGAGAGGAAGTTAGAGAAAAGTGAGCAGATTTTCAAAGAGAAAAAGGCGGTTTTGGAAAGCGCTCGTTCGGTAGCCCGTGCGTCTTTCCACGTGCGGGACAAAGTAAGAGAGGAGACCAACATGCGCACGTTTGATAAAATGGCACTGGAGGCACAGCTCAAAGCCAGTTTAGATGAGAAATAAATTACAGACCATAAGACACCTGCCTTCACTGTCAAACAGCTTTACCCCATTTTCCAATTCCAATGTTTTTCATATCTTAACTTTCATTTTATATCTTTTTTTAACATTAAGACATGGATGTAAAGCAGACCTCAGCTGTATAAAAGCCAATGCGGAACATACTTCATTATGGATGAGTGCATAAAAGGGACTGTCTAATAAAACACACTTCCACTCAGCCCTATATCCAGTGCCTCAGCCACTGGACTGAAAAATGCGCTGTTGAAAAGACTTATTGTTAACCAGGAAGCACAAGTCCGGAATACAAAGCTTTTAAGTGTCCTGCTGCAGGGCATGAATAAGCTAAAAAGAAAAGAAAAGAAAAGGACATGGTTTGACTTTGTGCCCTTGAGCAAGTATTCTTTATGACGTGATGCAGTGGGCAGCCTTTGCAGAGAAATAGCCTTGATCCACTCACATGTTGTTCCCAAAGCTGACGTTGCAACAAGCCCCGTGCTGCTGACCAATAAACCTGGGATTTCACTTTCTGCAAAATACCGACATCATTCAACTCAGCAAGGACGTTCCCTGCAGCAAAGAAGGGCCCAGAACTGCTCGAATACACTGTACCTGGAAATATGTCAAGGTCAATAGCAGGTATGACTTTTCTAGATGATGATGTTATTTAAGTGGTATGATCAATGAAAGACGTCCATTTGTTATTAAGACATTGTGGGTCTTAATAACAAAATGTAAAGCCATATATTAAACTGTCCATTTAAAGGGAGATTGGACAAAAAGCTTTATTCTTCATAAGGTTTTGGTGTCTGGTCTCTCATATATGTAGACAAATGAGAGATATAGACTCTACATGTTCCCTACATACCACATACTACATGCTTTCAATGCAAAAGGACAAATATTCTTAATCCAAATCAGACAGTATATGTTCTTATACTGTATCCCATGTATATTCACAATACACTATAATGTATGTAAAGATTGTGCAGTATTGAACTACAGAAAGGGCTTGTCTCTATATCCCTACATCAGCCTTTGAACATGCTCACCCCCATGTGACCGAAGGACCAAAACGCATCCTCATGCAAAGGCCTCTATGTGCTTTAATCCTGCACTGTCAGATTGAAAAAAAAGAGATTCGTGCACCGGCTTGTGCCCCCTGAGGCTGCCGTTACCATAGTGATAAAGAGATGAAGCAGCGGGCAGTGATTCACGAGACACAGGAAATGACCGTGAATGTTGTACGGTTTGTACAACAGTAATAATGACATCATGTGTGTTTTGAGGTTTTAAACATATAGTTTAACATATCTGTTTGTTACTACACTGTAAAATATGAAATTTTGATAGATAAATTTGATGAGTATGAGGCACAGTCCAGTGGGAACAATTTAAAGTTAAGTCAGTTACTTTGTGAATTGTGGAGAGAGAAGAAAAAAAGCATGGCAGGCACCAGTTCAACCTACCTGTTCTCACTGTCACTGCTTCCTGATTGGACAAAATTAAATGAAATCCTAGTACACAGACGAGGCCCCTTGCCATTGGCCCAACTATTCTCCTCAAACCTATTCAGTAAATTTCACTGGGGATGAGATTTGCGACAATGTTAAACGTGATACTACATGGTTATATGGTCAAAAATATGCAATATTTTTTCAACTAAATACAAATGAAGTTACTGTCATCACCTTTATGCCTGGGTGAAAGGTGCAACATACCAATGGAAGGATACATGACATTCTGGTCCCTGTCTGGTGTGGTTATTCCAAAGCCAGACTGGACAGTGCAGGGCATTACATGAGCAGACAGACTCAGGCCACTGACCGATGATGCACAGATTATCCACAGATGAGCACACGCATAATGCTCTGGGTTAAACCTCAAATAGCAGCGACTTGGTTTGTTCTAGTACTATTTATAGTCAGACATTCCTTGCATCGATGGACATTAATAACAAATTCATTATTGTAAACAGGGAATACAAATATTAATATATATTCTGGGCAAAGTGTGAATCTGCACTGAGTATTTGGTGTATTATCAGTTGGTTCGAAATGCATTTATCCACACACAATTGTAGCTATAATATAACTGAATGAATTATCTTTTTTTTGTGCAGGTCCTGGAGAATCCACCATCAAAAGTCCAAAATCACAGCTCCCAACACTGAAGTAAACTCAGCTCAAATTAATATACGTCCATATCTTTTTCATGTATAATTTCAGTGCCATTTTTGTGCAGCTAAACACAACCTGTCTTTTCTTCCCCCGGAGTAAACCGTAAGCCTTGTACCTACAGAGACGACATGTATTAGGCTCTAATGCAGCTTTATCAGTGTTTAAAATCCATGTGTTCCGTTGCGTTGTTGGCTTTGACATTGTCCCCTATCATTTTTGGTGTCATTGTATAATTTGTACATGCTCGTTATTGCTTGCTTTTAGAATTACGTAAGTGGTATCATCAATGAAAGAATTCCAGGTGGTTATTGTTGATAAGTTTATTATTTCACTATCCCTCTGTTACGCTCTGTATTTTTACAGTTTTCTGCTCGTCTTAAAACAGGAGAGTAATGCGAAGCTTGCTGTTTGATGTATCTGTATATGATTGGAATGTAACTGTATGAAAAGTTTTTAGTGTTAATTTAATGACGTAACCTACAATGCCAATATGTTATTGCCCACAGAGATGTACAGTAGGGAATGAAAGTGTACCGTTCAATATTTGGTGTAGGTCAATTATGCAAGCACATGACAAACTATTATTCTGCCTGTTTTTAAAATGAACATGAAAACTGTGAACAAAACCTGTACAAACCAATGTGTGCATACAATCAAAACCAGAAAAATAAAATCATTTTTCAAAATACATTGCATTGACTGCTACGTACAAATAATAATACATTTATCGCATTATATACACATTTACTATAAGAAGAACTATATATATTTGTGTGACCTTCTGTAATGTTCTATGTCAATTTTCCAAGATTTACATTTTTTATTTGTTTCTAGTATTTTATGGTAAAAGTAAGTGCAATATTCAGAAATATTAATTTAAGGTATCTGTTTTCGGAGAGGGGTCTAAATGAAAGTATTACAGCTGTGACTGGAATGCTCAAAAGCATGACAAAGTTCTCTCTACAGCAGAAAAATGTCTTTGAAAACACGACTCAGTAAATGGGCTCTCTTTCGTCAAAAACAATGCAGGACTGTGATCAAAAGTGTGCGAAAAGGCAAAAACATAAGCCACTCTCTCCCCGCAGTGGTAATCTTTGAGCACAGATGGTCTTCTGACTCACATTGGAAAAACCACGGACTGGAGTTTGTGGAACTGTATTTCTATATTATATGGTCATGACATTTTTGGCACGTTATTCAATTTTACTGTGGAACATTCCAGGCAAAGATACAACACGCAGTTATTGGATTCAGTACAAATTATAGTCAAATCTTAGTTGTGTTTCAATCAAGTGCGTGTCTATTGAAATTGCAGGGTTTTGAGGACTCACTACTGCTCAATGTGTAACACAAGTTCTGCTTCATATCCACATATAAATGGGTTCTTTGCATACCTTTTGAACACACAATTTCGCTATTATTTTTTACTCATTAAATCTGCAGACATTTTGAAAATGCAAGTGATGTAAATGATTTCCTAGGCTCATTATACCGTTATAGTAAAGCCACAGCCCCGCGTTACACATTCGTCCCGTTAGATCCTTCATTGCGTGTGATGATCTTGTACACACTTTCTCTGAAGGTGCTGTCTGACGTGAGTCTTCGGGCCGTCGCCTTCAGCTCCTCCATCTCCTCTGCGTCATCGTTGGCCACGGCAAAGGACCTGGAGTGCTTCACTGTGCAATGGGAGGGAGGAACAAACCGTTCAAACCACATGCACAGAGACGATCCTGCAATACTCAGTTCTGAAAGCATGAGAACAGTATTCAACAATCCGAGGCTCAAAGAGTAATCAGAACAGATTGGAATGACAATAGCAATTTGTATCTATACTATAATGAGGTCCAATGGCTTTTCTGAAACCCATTGGACCACATTGTACTTTAACTTACCAACTAAGTAAGTGAGCAAGTAATCTTTATCTATATTGCACTTTTCACAGACAGAGTCACAAAACACTTAACAATTGTTGTGTGCATTTGTCCTCTCACTTCAGACAGTGATGGGAGTGTTGTTCCACACAGGAGGCACATGTCAGGCCTTTCGTACATGTTTTTATCGATACCAACACAGGCACAGGGAGAACATGCAAAGTCAACCCAGTAAGGCGGCGTCTGGAGGAGGAATCGAACCCAGCCACTGTACTGAAGTTACTGATACTGGGGCTGACTAATGAGTGGCATCTCTAGTAGTACTTTTTACATTCTTCCAAATATGGGCACATATTTCTGATGTACATGTTTTTAATGTTCACCAGGACTTACACCAGTGGCGTTTGGAGGCCCTCCTCTGAATCCTGCAGCTCTTTATCCTTCGCGCCGCAGCTTTGTGAAGATACACCGCGTTCTTCATGATGGCTGGCAGCTTTGCCTCAATCTCCGCTGCACAGATGCACTCCTCAAAAAACTCTGCAATAAAAGCATTATATAAATCAAAAGGGACATTATGTTTCGTCCAGCAGGGGGCAGAAGCCTGAAGGACTGGTCAATAACCCTTTGTATGGTGCATGTTCTCATTCAGTACAGCAGGCATGATCAATCTAAGACCCGTGGGCCAAATGCGGTCCTCTGTGTCAATTTATGTGGCCCTCTCCCTTTTTAACTGAAAATAGTCTATAAGATTATAAACACAAGTTCACAGTGTCATCCAGCCAACTTCAGCTCTACCTATATAGACATGTTATACCTTGTTCAGTGTACAGTTGCTTACTCATAAGTATAGACAAACACATTAAGACTATACAACAGCTAGCAAAAACAGATTCCTCACTTCTATACCTCACATTTTCCTTCACAGAACACAAAGAAGAAGTTAAATTCGAAATAAGAAGACTGTGACCAAAAGGAAATGCAGATATCATACCCCATTGTAAACAGTTTTAAAATATGGGTTGCCCTCTTTGAACACCCCTGCAATTCAGTGGGATCTGCTTCTATTTACAGAAGCCTCAAAAAGTGCTCAATGTGATTCCAACACAGTATTGCATGAATCCTTGTAATGTATGGTCGTGTCATATCCATGGCTCAAACTCACTCCTGAGCTGAGTGACGTCCCCTTTCATCCTCTCGTGGCTCTCTTGGCTTCGGTCCAAACAGCTCAGGCCTTTCTCCAGATTCTCCAACGCCTCCTCAGCCGACTTCAGCCTATGCTCCAACTCTACCCGAGATTCAATCTCAACCTGAAAATGAAGCACTTAAAATGATCTTTGTTCAAAGCAAAATCATAATATTAACTGTCTTGGCAGTACACTTTCTAATTACATTGGAAACAAGAAAAAAATTATCATATACTTGTTATCGTTTTGAGTATGGAAAAAGGAAACAATATGGATGTATCTACAAAAGCAATGAGAGGTTACCTTGAGCTCGGCCTCAGTCTGCTGCTTGTCGGCTGTGAGCTGAGACAGAGACTGCTGCAGAGTTTGAGCTTGTGATGAATAAAACTCTCTCTCCTCCTGCAGCACCACCGACTTCTGCTCGTTCTCCTGAAGCCTGGGAAACAGATAATAAATAAATCATTTAACTTTTACATCCTGCTGTGCAAATCCTAATTTCTTTCCTTCCATAAAGCCACAAGTGTCGAGTAAAAATGGGGATATATGTAGTAATCTTCAATAAATAGATCAGAATTCTGAATTCCTCCTTAAATTTGGCAAAGAACAAACTGTTTTTTAAAAACAATCTAATAATTCAGTCAAGTAAATGAAATAATATTATTATGATGTAGTGCATAAAATCTGAATGTTGGTTGTAAATTGGTGCAATTGTGGCCCAGTATACAATATTCGTTGTTTGGTAAAACCCCTGGTATGACTTTATCATCTAAAGCCAGTGAAATCAAATAATTTAAAAAAAATACATTTAAAGAAAAAATGAAATCTAATGATGAATTTCCATTGTGCATAACATCAAATTAACTTGAAAGTGAGAACAGCTCTATTGTAATTCACAAATAGCGTCCAGTGAAGATGTTGGGATATTAGTGCGACTGCTTCCCAGTCGATGTGCAGTGCTGCAAAATCCCACTCTGGAGCCGTCTGTCAATGCACCACTTGTTTAGGATCAATACACATTTCCACTCAGGCCACTGCTCTTGAACCATTAGCAAAGACCTGACCAGACCTCACGGCACGAAGCTTTTGGGTACTTCGGAACAACATATTATCACATTTTTATTGAATTTTCTTGTAAACTGTGGAATATTTATGCAGAACAAGAAAACGTGTATTGTTAATATTTATTTTTTTAAAAGGCTGTATGCAACACGCACTCTTAGTGGTCTACAAAGTCCTTATTCACACTTCTGCTTGTGACATGTAGCTTCTATAAGCACTGAAGACTGCATGACTACTTATTTCTGTATTTGGTTTCACATATGTGTGGTGCTATTTCTTTTTTGTGAATCTTGTTATGTATACATAAGAAATAGATCAGATCGAGAACCAAAACCAAACAGGCAAACCCAAATGAGAGATTCAGTCTGCTCGCTGATTGGATCATCTGTTTGAAAACATAAGTATTATTATGGATATGATGTCATTTGTATTTTTAATTATGAATAACTTTAGCACTGTCAACTTTTGTTCAGAAAAGGTCAAATATGATGTACACATGTTGACCTGTTATCTGGGGACACATACACATTTCTCCTGTGTGAGATCAATAAAGTCTATCTTATCTTGAACATTTTACATACCGTCCCTTCAATTCTGTTTCATGCAGATATTGGTCATATAATTTCAAATCAATGAAATAAAGATATATGACTTATGCTCATTTAGTCTTTAGCAAATACTGACCACAAGAATGACAACCGACAATAGGAAACATATCATTGCTTCTCACTTGTGTTCGGCCTGGTCTTTTTCTTTGAGCAACACTTTCATTTGGTCTTCGATGTGCTTGAGGTCCAGGAGCAGAGTTGTGTCCACTTCTTCTTCCTCTGCGTCAGGTTCTGCAGGGTCCTCGGTGTTTTGTTGCTCGCTGTCCTGATGCTCTTTGACTCCGAGGAGATCCAGTGTGCGTTGCTTCTCCACGGAAAGCTCCTGTCAGAACAGAAACGGGGAAATTGTTGTATATGAACTGTAGGTTTGAAAAAAATGTTGTGAGAGTTTGTTTAAAACAGAATTGTAATTTTTGAATCAGGCCTGGTGGTCAAAAATGGCCTTCATGGCTAATTTGGCAGCAACTTTTTTAAATTTACAAAAATAATGTCTTGTTTCTCCAGTCTATTCTTACAAGCAAACATGATTTTACACATACATCACATAAACAGGTAAACGTATAACACTTAAAACTGCAGTACCTAACTTTTTGTCACATCATTGGTGCTCCAGCTTTAATAGTAATTTGACTATTTGACTATTTTAATGTATAGACTGGAATGGCCTGCACATTATGAATGCAACATTTTCTGCATTAGTTGGATAGACTGGATTTTAGTTTTGTATACAAGAGGAAATGGTTCGATCAAGTAACATTTGTTGACGATACCTCAATAGATTTCTGTAACATGACCGTCAGACTGCTCAGCTCCCTTTTCTCTTGCTCCACTCCCTTCAACGACTGAGACGTTCCCTCCAGGTCTCTGTAATGTACACGTGCAGTAAATGTAGGTGAGAAGTACATTGTGTTTACTGCATTACTCTCACGGCAAGTGCATGTGTCTCTTTAACCAAACTCAGAATTAGCCATTAGTAACGATAGAAGCTTTTTACAGTCGAAAGCAACGAGGGGACTAAATGGCTCACACCTAAAGATTCATTATATTGATATTATAGCTGTTCTGTTGTTCATATTAATAGCAAGGTATGAAGGAACCTTGAACTTAATGTTACTCACTTACAGGTATGTCATGAAATCTTGGCAACAATTACAGCCAACAGTTAAATAATGAATACAAAAATACTTCACTGTTTTATTTGTTCTTGCTCTGTCTTCAGCTCCATTACCACCTCTTCGTATTTACGCTTCTCTTCCTCTAATATCTCGTTGATCCGCTCCAGCTCCTGCCACAAAAAATGCAAACACGTCCATGGAAAGGCACTGACGGCTTTGTTTTATGTGAACTATTGTCCTCAATCTGACTTCTCTCTGTGCTCTTTGGTGGCTCAGCTCCTCCGTCTCCTCCATGAGTTTATCTGGAAGAAACCAGAGAAAAAGACGTTGTAATTGGAGAGAAGTGCAATGTATTGGGAGGTAATCAGAGTTGACTTATGCACCCAGATATTCTTGCTTCTCTTTGGCGAGCTGCAGTCCCTGTGCCTCCAGACTTTCAATCATGGCTTCTCCGAGCTGAGAATTCTTCCACGTCCTATTACAACAAGTCTGATTACAACTAGTTCATTGACAACACAGATGTAGTGCACATTTTATCCTTAAACTCTCTGGACTAGAAAATGATCTCACATTACACCTATTTAATGTGAGGTTTTTTATAAAGCCCTCCAGTCTGGCGCCGTGATACATTTCGGATTGACTCGTACTTTGTCTCAGATCCTCGAACCTGAACCTTTTCATCGGAAGCTACTTTCTCACATTATGCTCCTTGTAAAAGGAAAGCGCTAACCAGACTCCTTTGTTTTTTATTTTAGAGACACGTGTCGTAGATGAACCAGACAGAGACGGATCGTGGTGCGCCAAAGCTCTGGAAGTTTATTTAGGTTTCTCTCAAGTTCCAGTGGTTTCAGT
>JAPMNZ010874768.1:0-11271 GCA_029875035.1 Pomatoschistus microps
TAAAATGTTGGCAGTGTTATTTGGAAGTTTTGGGATTTTAAGTCTCATCTCCAATATCTTGGAATAGAATAAGGTCTATTCCAAGACAAGTAAGTAAGTAACTTACTTACAATTACTTACAAGGTACATAAGAGGATTTGATGATAAAATCCCAAAGGTGTGGGACTATCCAAAGACTTAAATTGGATTTGTACCAGGTTTTTGTTATATATTTTATAATGTGGAAACAGTTAACGAAGCCAAACTCAGGTGAGTGAGTGTTGCTGGCCTGAACTCACGCTGAGGTGATGGCCCTGTAGCGCTCCTGCCCCGCCGTATCCCAGATCTGGGCTTTTATTGTCTTTCCGTCGACTTGGATGCTGCGTGTGGCAAACTCCACTCCGATGGTGCTCTTACTCTCCAGGTTAAACTCATTCCTTGTGAATCGAGACAGAAGATTACTCTTGCCCACACCCGAGTCCCCGATCAACACGACTGCAAAGACAAGAAAACACTGAAAACTATGATAACAATAACATATTTACATTTTATTGACTTCCATAGATTTAAAGATAGCTTATTATTTTTTTGGGCACACATGTATTCAAGTTCTGGGGACTGTGTCAGATTATCTAGTTCAAAGTAATATACGCTTTTTTTGTATTGGCTGAATGTGCGCTGCCACTGAACAGAAGTCCAAAATCCATGCATGGGAAAACTGGTGACAGACCCAAACTGTTTTGAGACCTTGGAACTACATGGATTTTATCTCATAGTTTTAGTTTGGTTTAGGGATAATATGTAAGGTTTTATACATTCACCCAAGTAAAAGGAAACACACACAGTTTGTTTAACCTTGACTGATCAATTTCAGGCCCTAACAATGTTATCCGGAGAATGCAATTTGACTGATGTCACATGTCTTATCATAACAAACCCTATCTTGTGACATGTAAACAATATGTAAGAAAAATGTGTCTCAAGGACCATTGTGACCAGGCCTTTGACTGATACTATTTTGATATTTTCACTCTGAAGAAGCAGGTATGCATCTGTAATATGAAACTTGTGTGAGGAGTCCATCCTGGTGAGTCTGTTGTTCACATCACAGCAGAGGTGGAGCATTGTTGTTTTCTTCACTGAGGAAATTGAGCCCAACTTTGTCCCTGTTCGACACAGTGCTCCCCTCAGGCTGCAGGAAGCTGATAACAGCCTCATCAAAACCTGAATCGACAGTTTCACAGCGCCTTGCCCTTCCTGTCCTAGCTATATAGGGTTTGGATGATGGATCTGATGTAGCCCAGGAGCAAAACCAAATTGGTGGGTGCATGAAGCTGGGTGTGGGGGCTTCTCGCCTCCAGCAGATGCCCTATTCATCCCACAGAGGGGACTTTGTTACATCTAAATGGCCTTTTAGCGTGAGCAGGCCCAGGATGTCAGTGTGCCACAGGATTACAATCAAAGGAAACCATTCTAAACAACATATATATAGGTCAATGTTTTTTGTATAGGTTATTAGATGAAGACACAGGGGCACACCACCACAAGCTAATACAAATTCACTGGAGTTTGTTGCATAATAAGCTTCTTCCCAGAGCATCTTCAGACAAGGAGGATGCCTGAGGATCAATACAAGGTAGAGGCGCACTTAGGCCTGAAAGGTGAAATGGGTCATAGATGAATAAACACTAGATTTTGCTGTCGCCAGTTATTGCAAAGAGTTAATAAAAGTTTCATAAAAGACAGTGATGAAATGGGTGTTGCATCCTTTAAGTAGCTTGAGGCGATGTGATGTTACAATGAAAGTAGTGTGTTGTAATGAACTGTGACTCGTGAAATAAACACCAGAATTGTCATTTGAGTTGTCCATAGCAAGTTTGACAGCAAGCAAATGTGATGCCAGTGTCTATCATGGATAGCGACGTCGCTATTGAAAGGGAATGCAGTCATCTTTACCTTTGAACAAAAAATCGTATTCATCGTCTCGGTTCCCCATTCTACACGAGGCTGCTCCAACGCTGGTCCCCGGGAGAGTCTGCGTAGACACGGGCGTCAGAGATTGCTGGCTGTAAGATTTATTACAGAAAGATAAAGGTTTGGGTTGGAAGTGTGCGCCAGAGCGGGCGACTGTCAGGGCGAAGTGGCCGCAGAAAAGAAGCTGAAGCCTGCAGAGGGAGGGGAGGAGTCCCTGCAGTGTGCATAGTTTACACCAGGGGGCGCGTTATAATGGCATACCATGGGCATACCAGCAGTGAGGTCAACTTCGCATCTCATTGATAAGAATATGTATGCGGTTTACAATTACCTCAATAATAACAATCTAATATCCCAGTAAAATGGAGCTCGGAGGTTACGGTATTTCTATACAATTAACTGATCCTTACTGAGACAGTAGGAGTCTGCAACCCTTTTATCAGACACATGTGGAAATCAAATACTGTATTTTCTGATCTAAAATTGAATGCAGATGTATCTTCAAAAGTAAAAAAAAATCAAACAATCATTTGATAACCACGCTGATGATGATAGCAATATATCAAGATTATCCAACCAAGAATCAATGATCAGTGAGATTTCGAATCACAAGCAAATTAAGTTTGTATCCTTCCACAAAGTGGCTTGTCACCCAATGAGCGCCCTACACCAGCATGGGGATCCCTCGGGATTCCTCCGGATGAGCTGGAGGAAGTGGAGAGTGAAGTTTGCTTCAGATGCCCCCTGCACTCCTCTCTGACGTGTTGGTCGCGCACTTTGGGCTCGTGTTTCTTTAAAGCAACAGTGACAGCGAGTCCCGCCTAGCGCTTAGATTCTCTGATGTGATTGGTCCAAATAACAGTCAGCTGACACACAGGAAACCACGTGCGCCCCCTCGCTCTTCAATATCAAGATGGCGGCCTCCTTGTGTCGCTGCTACGAGGTGATTTATTCATTCTTTCTTTTTCTTAACTGTTCTGTTCATTATTTTCTGTAGTTGTTGTAATCCCAATAATAGCCACTTTTACCGTGGTGCATGGAATTAGCAAGAGATTCTTTATATTGATCTCGAAATCCAATCAGTTGCATCAGACTAATGCTAACTTTATGTAACCCGTTTGCTAGGTTTTACTCGTATTTTCTTGATTCTATGTGTAATATGTGTTAGTATGTGTACTGATTTTACCAAGAGACCATCCTACTCACAGTTATAATAGATTGCCAGTGACTTGATGATGCAGACCAATGTGACTTGTGTTTGTTCTTAGCTGGTTGGCCGACGGGCTCTGGTTATTTGCTCACGGCCCCTGGTGCCCTTCGTTTGCCATAAAGATGTTTACATGCTACAAAGACTCGCTGTCCCCTCAACCCAGGTACTCTCCACATATTAAATTTACCCCAGCGTGTAATGTACATTTTAAGTGATTCGATTAAATTAGATAAGAATTGTAGGTTGTGCACACTCACATATTGAATTGTTTTACAGGTGCGGCATTCGTCTGGTCGTAAAAGTTTTCTTGGAGAGTTTGTGGATAACTTACGGCAGGAATTTGGCAAGAATCAAGAAATGAAGGATAATATTAAGAAGTTCAGAGAAGAGGCCAAAAGGCTGGAGGAGTCAGATGCCCTTCAACAAGCTCGGAAAAAATACGTAAGAATTGTGTTGTAGACATCAGTATTTTCCCCTTGACATTTGCTTTTATTGATCATGCTATTCATTATGTCATCAGAAATCTATAGAAGCAGAGACGGTGAAGACATCAGAAGTTTTTAAGAAGACACTGGACTCTCTGTCAGATTCTGTGAAAGGGGTCAGTTTGTCTCAAGTTGACAACATTTTTTTCTACAGGACCCAGTGTGGAACCTTTTTTTTGTGCCTGTAGGGTTTGGAAGAGGTGACTCGTACTGATCTCGGAAAGAAGATAAAGGAGGGAGTTGAGGGAGCCGCTCGGACCGCCATCAACTCTGCAGAGACTGTGACTAAAGGGGGAGAGAAGCTTGGCAAGTCCGGTGCATTTAAGGCAATTTCACAGGTCAGAGGTTTGGGGAAAAGAAACCATTTTGTTTTGTATACTATTTATTAAGTCTGTTTTTGATATGTCCATCATAGGGTGTAGAGGCGGTGAAGAAGGAGATTGATGTAGCTGACTCAGGTTCTTACAGAGCTCCACCTCAGTTGAGGAAGAGAACGGAGTACTCCTTTAAAGACATGGACTCTGAGTCTAAGGTTTATGAAGCCAATGAGTAAGTAACATGAGGGAGGGGAGTTATCCTCATTGCTGTTGTGCTTTGGATTATGGATTATGTTGTTGTGTAGGGAAGCAATGGGTGTGGTTTTACACAAGGATTCAAAATGGTATCAGCAATGGAAGGACTTTAAGGACAACAATGTAGTTTTTAACAGTAAGTTGATACAAAACATTTTCAATGGTTTTATATTATGAGGACAGTATATTTTTTGACCAGTAGATGGCACAATGTAGTTCTGTCTCCTAACTTATGTCTCTGGGATGCTCATTTTTTCTCAGGATTTTTTGAAATGAAGATGAAATATGATGAAAGTGACAACGTGGTCATCAGAGCGTCCAGAGTAGTGACTGATAGAGTTACAGGCTTTCTTGGTACAATAATATACATAATAGTTTTTCATTGGTTAAACGTGTGTCATAACATTTGTTTTTTAATCACTCAGGTGGTCTTTTCTCAAAGACTGAGATGTCTGAGGTGTTGACAGAGATTGTGAAAGCTGACCCCTCTTTTGACAAAGACATATTTCTCAAACAATGCGAGAAAGACATTATTCCCAACATTCTGGAGGTAACTACTAAATATTGTTTCGTTAACAATGAAACTACAATTAATAGGTTGCAGTGTTATTTACAGAGTTTTAAATTTTGTTTGATTTTAATTAATATAGCTATTGTTCACTTATCCATTCCTACTGTTCTATAACGTGTGATGCAACACTGAAATGTCCTCACTGTGGGATGAATAAAGGATCTCTTAATCTTCTGTGTTTACGAAGGCTATGATCCGAGGAGAGCTGGACGTGCTGAAAGACTGGTGCTATGAAGCTGTAAGTCTTGCTTCACTGGTTTTGCACCAAACAGATTCTCGACATACATTTTGAGGCTTGGCATACGTTTTGCGATTACTTCTAAAAGCCATTGTTAATTTTTTGTATTTATTTTTTTAGACGTACAGTCAATTGGCCCATCCGATCCAGCAGGCTCGAGCGCTGGGTCTCTTGTTCCAGTCCAAAGTCTTGGACATTGACAACATTGATGTATGTCCATAAAAACTAGACTCTTGGTTACAGAAAAGTAAAGACATTTACACAAGTGTTTTGTTTGTGCTGCAGCTGGCGATGGGGAAGATGATGGACCAGGGCCCAGTGCTGATTATCACCTTCCAGGCGCAGGTCGTCATGGTGATCCGCAGCCCCAAAGGAGACATTGTGGAGGGAGATCCGGTGAGTCAGCCGTAAACTGATAAAACGCAGGCAACATGATATGATCCCAATCCAAGAAGCTAACTGCAGCATGTTTCATTTTGTGCACAACCATTTATTCATTTTAAGTAGAAATGATTCATAAGCAGATGGAGAAGTGGCTTTCCTAATGGGCAGCAGTACAACCTCCTTTCAGTTCTAATTGGAGCACTAGTAATCCCAAGAAGACCATACTTGAATTGAATTCGGCTGATACATTGTACATCATCGATACTTCAAGGCAAAATACCGATTTGTTTTGGAGGAATGTGGGGGAATTGTGTATTGCCTTATTGCTTCTTATACTTTTTTCAAATGCTATTTGCCCTACACTGCTCTGTGATGTCAGATCCATGAATAACCCGATCTGTTCCTCCCCGCTCTGAACAGGACAAAGTGATGAAGATGATGTATGTTTGGGCCTTGTGTCGAGACCAGGAGGAGCTGAACCCCAGTGCAGCCTGGAGGCTTTTAGACATTTCTGCTTCCAGCACAGAGCAGATACTTTAAGGATAACTTTGCGCATTATGGACGCTAAGCAGTAAACAAAACATGCCATGACAACCTGAACCTCCACGCAAGACCTAACTCATGCTTCAAACATTGTCCATTCCAGCCTGTGAATACCCAGAGAAGTGCATTGATCAAAGGAAGTGATCCATGGTCCAACTGTCTTCATGATTACATAAGAAGTAGTGACTAAACTGAAATCTATTGTAAATATAAAATGTGCTAAACAAAGTCTGCTTCTATGCCTGGGTTCAAGAACAATTCATACATGTGTTGATTCATGGTTTATTGTCAGTATGCGGTTGTGTGTGGTATGAATGTGTGAGAAGAATGTTTTATTTATGTCATAATATTCACATTATTTTACTGTACATTTGTAAGTGCATTTACTGCTAAAAAGAATAAGGCCTTTGAAATGTATAATGCATACAGTGTTTTTGTCTTTTTTTACACTATTCTGAATAAATTGTCGCATTTGTGCACATTTACTTTTGCTGTAGAGATACTACATCCAATATGTTTTGATTCCCTCAAATGTACTTCAGAAGGGCCTACAGGTCTGCATCATAATTGTTGCAATATTTTGTCTTGATCACAGGAACGTGTTTTAAAAATGTAAAATTGCATTATACCGTTCTGTATCTTTCCTTTCATGCAATCATTTTCACTGACTCAATGGTGTATCAACACATTCAATGACTTATTGCCCCATGCCTCTGCACATTGATCGTTCAATATTAAGAGAACGTGGTTGTCTGCGGCTACAAAAAAACTGCAGAATGTGATTGTTTTTAAATCTGTTCCCCTGACTCTGCAGCTTCTGTATGGTGTACGTAGTAGTGGTACATGCCGCTGAAAATTAAAACCTTACTATAATGCTCTGGTTTTCTCATTTCAAAGTGTGCTATGTTGCTAATGTTCGTAGTGAATCTGATGAACTCACACTCCTGTCTGCTGGGACACTGACACATGGTTAGTTTGATCTCTTAATAACTTACTTGAATAATAATGTGCACAGTATGTTCAAGTTAGAAAGCTACCTGTGTTTCAGTCTCCTGTGTTGATCCTTGAGGACAGCCTTCCCCTGTTTTATTCATGTCCCTTTAGTTTATTGTCCCACTCTTCAGCAGATGTTCCGCCAAGAATGTTCAGAATTGTGACTAAACTTTACATTATTCTCTCCATACATCACCGGTAGACTGTGGGAAAGGAGGCTGTCTCTAACCAGCATCAAGCATCACACACATGAGCGGTACTGTTTATTTATAAGCAACACATCTTAAAGACATTCACAGCTGTCCCCGAGTACAGACTTCAGAGATCTGATGGGATCAGGCTTTGACTAACACTTATATTGTGAATGTAATTTGGCCAGTTGCCGAATTTAGAAAATGAGAGCTGGTCAGAGCTTTGACTATATTTGTACAACTATCTGTTGTTTTCTTTGTAGAAAGTTTGAGGTTATCAGTTCAGGTGTTATATTCAACGCCAAAAAAGGGGGAAAATTTCAACATAATAAAGGGTAATGCAAAAAGATTATCTGGACATTGCATAATTAAGTTGATTATTTATGATATAATACGTTTTAAATTATGCAATAGTATTAAATTATGTAAGAATGAATAATGAGCAACAGTGGTATGCACTAGGTCACACTGCAGGGACCTTTACATCATCAGTGTAATAAGCAGTTTTGTCCATTGAACAGACAGACAGAATAACATGCTTGTTTGGTGGTACACAGACTTTGGCACAGACTGTGTCACTTCAGCTCCAGGGGCCCCACCAAGTCTTCTTACATAAGGCACTCTCGACGGGGCTCCGGGCCCTTTACTCATCCAGTGCAGATTACATGCGCTGTCTGGGCGCGGGCCACCAACTGTACAGCCTGAAGGGCGAGGGGCGCGGGGGCGGGTCTGGGTCTGGGTGGTCTTTAAAGCCCAGCGCATGCCACTGGAGACAGGAGCTGTCCGCGGTCCTGATGTGCTCCTGTGGTTCTGAGCGCGGCAGGAAAAGAAGTGCGAAGTGAAGAGAGAGACGAACTGCGTTTTTCCACAGATGACAAGTTGCACTGACAAGTAAGTTTCTGTCTCCTTCAAGACTGCTCTCTTTGAAGTCAAAGACACACAGCCGGGAAATGACGAGTCACTTTTGGATGGGGATCTCAGACAGTACTTATTATTCTATTTATCTGACTTGATAAAACTTAACTTAAGAATACGAGGGAAAACTAGTAAAGAAAGGTGCATATTTGTTTTCTTTTTCAAATCCGTGTTTTAATCATTGCTTTGATTCTATTATGGCTGATTTATATGTATCAGTTTGAGACCATAAATTGTGCATATGCTTAAATATCACAAGCCAATTGTTGACTTGTCATAAGTGAGCAGCATACTATTTATTTATGGTCCTCTTTGTGCTTCAATATAAAACGAGGTGCTTTTTATTAGAACAAAGCTGACATTGGACTTCACAAACAGCAGTAGTTTGTATTTAAAGACCACTTGTTTGATTTGATGTGTTTAATCTAAAGGACAGATACATTTCTTTACATGACTGTGTGAGAGAAACTGATGGTTTTACCTCTACTATCTATTAACTACTAAAGGTAATTTACGTATTCCTTTTTTAAAACCAAATTTCCCCCTTTAATTGTAGGATTAATGGCTTCTGCCAACTCAAAGCGTATCCCTACACTATCAGTCACTGTGCCACAGCCAAAAGATAAAGTCAGAAGATTGATGTAGGGCATGGGGAAAAATAAGGCAAATTGTGTGTGATGTATGTGTTAATTAACCCCAATAATTCAAAGACAACATAGAAGGAGAATGTACATTTCAATGGTTTTAGGTTTTGGACGTTTGTCTTCACCTGGTCTGATGTCCTTCGTCCATTTGATAATTGATACTGAGGCAGGCACTTTCTTTCATTATGTCTTTAAGTTGCTTTTAAAGGCCTCTCCCTGCTTTAAGACCATCACTATCAATGCCTGTCTTGAGGATGGAGGGTTGTCCGACTGAGACCCTGGAATAGAATGTGCTGACAGTGTTGAGCTGAACGCAGAGAGTGCAGAGACGGGGACTTTGTGGTCTTCCTGGGACACTCTTTCACTCTCCTAATGTTGTTTTTACCCACGATCTAAAGCAGTCGAGTGATGCACAAAGCTCCCCAAATATCACTGTTCTAATTGTTGCAAATGTTTGTGAAATATCAGGGAAACGATGTGTTGGTTTCCAGCTGGTTGACAATGTTGTCTGATTGTTAGAATGTGTTTGGATCAATCAATCAATCAAAATGTATTTGAATTTTTGTGCAAGGCACAATTCAAAGTTCAGTTTTGTGCTAAGCTGCACGGATCATTGAAGTAACTTGATTATCATCTCTTTAACTCCAGTACGCATTTATTTTAAGCATATCATCACTTCTCTGATCTATCAATCTTTACATGTTAGAACCTTGTCGAACCCATTGTCAGTCCCATTTCAGCTCCGTCAGCATCGCTGCAGTTTCTCATGTTGTGTTTATTTCTCTTCCAGGGCATTCAACAACTATTCTGTGACCAGTGATACAAGCCTTTGGAGCAGTTCAACCAAACCACTGCCATTTTCAAGGACATGATTTTTATTTGTCATTGAGAAAACACTCTAGGGTCAACCTTTCTTTTTCACCACAGAAGTTTGAGGACACTGAATGTATTGACTGAGAAGAGGCCTTTACAGCTGGTGTTACACATATTGGCTGACAGTGGATTGACGAGAAGGTTACTGTGTTGGTGCATTCATTAAAGTACCTTGGTCGCCATTTAAAACAATTCTCACTAAATTACTTAGGTCTCACATCTATTGTAACAAGAAAAACAATCAAAATGTTCAATTTTTCAGTTTTATATTGCATTATTATGTCATGACGTTTGAAGTTACATAAGCCTGACTTGTGTTGATATTCTAAACCTGTTGTTGGGATGATTCTGCCTTCTTAACATGAGTCACACAAATGACTGGGTGGTGGACTATGAGTTCTCGTCTCCAGCCCCATTCCCCAGAGGCAGCTCTATTGTGCATCCGGTGGAAGGGCACGGGGAGCAGGGCACTGCTGTCTGCCTGGTGGGCCTGCTGCTGTTGCTGCTGCTCTTCCTCATGGTGCGATGTGTACGCATTCTGCTGGACCCCTACAGCAGCATGCCAGCCTCGTCCTGGACCGACCACAAGGAGGGCCTGGACAGAGGGCAGTTTGACTACGCTGTGGTTTAGGCAAAACAAAAAAACCAAATGAATGAAGCCATGATGGGATGAAACAAATCCTGTTATTATTCTGTCTGCAGCACTAAAGTAAAGATCAGATTCAGATTTAGTCAAATGAACGACTGACCAAAGAGCTTCACCGATCCCAAAGTGGAAGGAACACTGTCTCTAATGTAATACTGCACTTTTCCAAATGTTGTAATTTCTTTTATACATCTCTCCAGGTTCTTTTTGAGTTATTTCTATGGGATTTGAGCTTAAAGAGTGAAGAGATCTTAAATATGTATTTATGTAAAAGCCATACTTTGTGATACTTTCAAGTCAATAATGTTCCTCAGGACAAAAGCTACTATTTCTAAAATCAATAGATTATTTTTTTTATATTTTTCTGTTCTTTTTTTACTTTTTATAGCAGATGCCAGAGGCTTATGCACCTTTCCCTTTAAGAGGCTTTGAGGGATAATGTTGAGAGAATCTGTGTCATTTGAAGGTACAATAATGAAAAGCATTGGTGCCAATTCATAATCCTTAGTTTGAATTTTGTACTCTTTGATGATTTATTGTGGCTTTAGTATTCTTGAATGGAAAACAAATAAACAACTTTGTGAATTATGTATATATTTTTTGTTTTACTGCACTTTACTATAGCAAATAGTCTGATGTGCTGAAGGCATAGAAAAGATTAAAGATAGGATAAGATTAGAGATCCTCTACTCGTCCCACAGTGGGGAATTTTCAATGTTGCAGCGCACATACAGGACAGTAGTAAGAGCACACAGGGAGTGCAAAATGAGTAGTAGCTATGTTTAATTGCTGTAAAGGCTGTATATGCTTTAATACTAGTCTTTCAAAAGAAAAAAAAGAAAAATGTAGTGTGGCTTTATATACTGTCCATAGGTCAGGATAATAAGTAGATAAAGTAAAGTGACATTGTTCAGTAAGTAAGTAAGTAAGTAAATTTTATTTATAGAGCACCTTTCACAGATGAAAATCACAAAGTGCTGTACAGGGTAAAAGCAGATATGCAAATACAATGGAAATAAGACAAAAGAGAAAAAAAAGAAAATAACATAAAAA